>CAIGRR010274188.1:0-14595 GCA_903798365.1 Fraxinus sp. 1973-6204 | reverse complement strand
AAAAAAAAAATATTCGACGTTTCACCAATTTCAAAATTTATATGTTATTTAATACTATATTAACATTAAAAATTATTGAATAATCAGATTTTTTGAATAAAATATTATTAAAAAAATTCTCAAAATTTCAAAGTAAACGCGTTTTCCATTTTTATGTTTTCAGTATCAGTTTTTCAGAATGACAAAAAGAACGCACTTTCAGAAATTTCAAAACAGACACTCAAAACACAAAATACAAAATGAATTCAAAACTCAAAACTGAAACACAAAAATAACAACCGTAAATATCCTCTTTTAAATTCCTCCTGAATCCTCTAATAAATTGCTTTTATACTCATTTCTTTTAAATGCCCTTAAAATTCGTGCAGAAGCAAAATGCTGAAATTTCCTTCTCGGTAGTTGCATAATTCAATTAGGCATCCATCAAAGTTCACCTAGCATTATAGATCACATAGAAGAATTTATTGCATAATTCAATTAGGCATCCATCAAAGTTCACCTAGCATTATAGATCACATAGAAGAATTTATCCTTATGTTTTCCCAAAACCACTTCTACGAGACTATGACATAGTCACTTGCATCACAAACAAGCTCAAAAGGAAAACTTGGAAGACTTGAGAAAAAATGAATGGAACATTTTTCTCTAAGAGCAAAAGTTGTTTTGTGATCTTTGAAGAATTTTTAGTAAAATGCTTATAAAATCTGACATGTTCCAAGAAACTTTTAACTCCTTTCGCTGAAATTGAAGAGAGTTAATTTCTCGATGGTGTGGATTTTGGCCTTATCAACCCAATCCCTTTATGTGAACTTTGGTGGCTAAGTACAATACTTTCTTGAACCATAAAATGATATTTTTTTCCATTAAATACCAAGTTTGCCTCTTCACACCTCTTGAAGATCATGCCCAAGTTTTTCAAACATTCATCAAAAGAAGCCCGAATCACGAGGAAATCATCCATGAAGATTTCAATAAATCTCTCAACTATATTAGAAACCAAAAGGCATCCGCATAAATGCAAATATCCCATTTGGGCATGTGTAATTGGTCTTTTTTTTTTTTTTTAGTATTTTAAAACGCGTAAAGCGTGGTTAAACATGAACACCAAGTTTCAAGTTTTACGAGTCTAGACGAGACTAAGCGAGACCTCGACGTAAAAAACGTTTTCTTATTATTAAAATTATTTTAAATTTTTAGTCATTCTAATAGTCATTTAACAATTAAAATAATACATACAAAATATCTAAAAAAATATTAAATTAGTTAATAATTTATATAATTAATCAATTATACAATTTTTAAGTTTTCGAAATGCAAAAATTATATTATTTTTTATAGCTTCAACTTGACAACTCCTACTTAAAATTTTCGAACATGTTTTCATTTTTTTTTTTACTTTTGTACAAATAAAATCATTTAAAAACAAAACTAAAGTCAAATAAAAAATTTAAAAAAAAATTAATAAAGCGCCATAAACGCTCATTGTTAAGGCTTAGACGAATTTTAAAACATTGAATTTTTCTACCATCATCTGAACCATTGGAATTTGATTATACTTCAATACCCGTTCAGGAAGCAACAATGAGAGTATCTTGCCAACCGTTCAACCATTTGACCTATTACGAATGGAAGGGAAAAATGATCCTTCCAACGGTTAGTCGATTAGTCAATTTTGAGAGCGAAGTTTATCCAGTGTGCATTCAACACAATTAAGGAGAACCCAATGATCATAATCTAAATCAAACTCAGAAAAAAATAAAATAGTAAAAGCAGATTTAGCAGAAAAAAAGGAGTGTTCGTTCATACATTCATTAATTCAACCAGACTCCCTCTCTCCCAACATTATAGAAAACTCCAAAACAAAAGCAGAGAAGGTTACAAAGACCAAACAGAGACACAAAAGCAGCACTTTATTACAAGGAACACAATTAATTCATCATCCTTAGATGATGTAATTAATTTGCACCTAGACGCAAACTATTAAACTAATACATTCTTCTCCATCTCTGCTTCAGATTCCCATCTCTCATTTGCAATTGCATGGATCGCACTGGCAGTTGGAGCCGCACTTGCACCCATTCTCTGCACCCATCTCGGACTCGGATCCCTCAACATATCTGAAAAATAATCACCAATTTTAGACATTTTTTTTTTGGTAAAAGGAAAGCCTTTAATTAAATTGATGCATACGTTTTCTGGGGAGCAACGCCGAGAACCAGAGTCTCGGTGGTGGCGGCGGCCTCTGAGTAACTCAAGTCTGGGTACATACCGCATCTGCACCAAATATATATGAAAACTTTGATTAGGACATGAATATGAACTACAAATTAAATTGAGCGATTCGGCTGGCATCATTACCCTCCACAGCCGCTGCCGCACTTGCAGCCAGAGCCACACCCACAGTTTCCTCCACAGCAAGACATTTTCGACGATTTGAAGGAAAATTCACTGAGGATAAGAAGATTTCGATGTAGAATGATTTTTATGGGTAAACCCGTGACCCGTATTTATAGGCCCGTGAGTGGAGCAAGAGGGTGGATATTGACCGTCCACGTCTTGATGAGTATTCCTCGTAATCAGTCCTTTCTTGATAAAAGTTTTAACTTACTTATAAGTAAAAAAGTAAATTTTTTTTTAAAAAAACAGCAATAGTCGAATAAATAAATTATGTAATTATTATTTTACGGTTACATTAAGTAAATTAACAAGTAAGAAAGAAGTCAATACATAAAAGTTAAAAAACTACGGATGGATAAAAAACTTACTTAAAAAGTAAATTTAAGTAATTTTTAGGGTTAACCAAACAGCATTTCTTCCTCACAATCAGATATTTTAGGCCTAACTGTTTACTTAATGCATTAAATATTGAGATATGAAAAGATAAGCTTAGATTAATGAAAAGATTAGCTTAGGTTAAACTTTTTTTCATTGCAGGTTGCCTTATGTAAAAATCGAGGTCATTGATTTAAGTAAATGCTGGAGAAATCAATAGCAAAATTGATTGTCACAACGTAAAATGTCATCCAAGATATCAACCACGATATAAGTATTACAAAACTACCTACTTTTTAAGTCCAGATTAGACATTGTGGCACTATTTCAAAACTCAAATTTCCTAAAAAAAAAAAAAACTCTTTTTAATTGGCATCAAACAGAGGGGCTAAGTTGAAGCACTAAAAGATTACATTTTAGAGTTTAGAGACCTTCATTGCATATGGTCTATAGTTCAAGGACCAAAAATGTATATTTTCATATTAGGGACCTTTGTCTTGTTGTCATGCAGTATGTGAAGTTCTAGGACTATCCAAGTTTTTAACCTGATAATTATATTGTATTATTGTTATAAACTAGAGATTTTTAGATTGATGAAAAACATGCGACGATTGCTTAAATCGTCTCTTTTAATATTTTATTGAATTCGTGTCTAGTCTCGTTTTTTCTCAAGAAGCGATATTTTCTATCAATTATGTGGGATCCGTTTAATTTTTATAATGTATTGTGGCAGGGCCATTATAACAGCAAAGGAAGGAAATATTCCATCAATTCGTGGCTTTTTCTATGAAGTCGAATATGTCCTTTGTTGAATTTCAATTCTTGACACAATGATACTTCATGATAATTTGGTGGGTCCGATAATCACCAAATATCTTTTTCCATAGCTCACATGTAAAGCAGCAACATTTGCATCCAATGCCGTGACGAGTACGGATATCGATTCCTCGAATGTCAAAGACGGTATGCAGAGGATGGCATATTAGTTAAATTTGCTCGATGTAGATGTTGTGACTAGTTTTCGAAAGAAAGCATGGAAGAGTGTGACCATTGAGAAAGTGTTAGGTTTTGTTGAATTATTGGGAGGGGTATTATGGTCTTTTGACACGCTTCTTGAGGGGCATATATTTTGTACTTGGAGGAATTGTTTAGATGGGTTAATCAGTCTAAAGTTGCCATTTTTATGCCTCAGTTTTTTTTTTTAAAAAAAAAAAATCTGAATTCAAAATTATCAAATGTTGATACAAGATGGACATTCTACTTCATAATCCAAAAATTACCTTGGCATGTTGGAGAAAAGAAAGGTTACAACAAGTTGTATCAACACTTGAATTAAATATTTCATTGGTCATTGAAGTTTAAACCTCGTCAAAGCTTACCATGTCAACTTCACGAAGCCTCTCAATGGCCAATGAACTTAATTTCGTTGCACTAAAATGGTCATTGGATGGATTTTATCTATGGTTGTGTCCACGTGAAAGACGGAATAGTGATGTGACAGTTAAAATTGTCCACATGTTAAGAAACTTGCACATTTTAGGGTACAATTTTGTTTGGATGAGTTGGCGTCTATATGTACAAGTTTCTTAACATATGGACAATTTTAACTACCACATCACTATTCCATCTTTCACATAGGCACAACCACATACAGAATCCATCCGGTGATCATTTTAGTGCAACGAACCTAAGTTCAATAACCATTGGGAAGTTTCGTGAAGTTGGATGGGTAAATCGTGACAAAGTGTAAAACTCAGTGATCATTGAAATATTTAACTCTCAACACTTGGATTAAAACATACTTTTGTTTCCTAGACTAAAGTTGTTCTTATCCTTGTTCACTTTTGAGGAGGAAAAACTAGCCATTCTTTCAAGAAAGTTAGATATTATTGGGATTCTCGAAGCAGAGATTGGTCTCCCATTTTCAATCCTCTTCCACTAGACTCGTTTTTTTTCCAAGCCAAAATGGAGCATCTATTAATGAAAACAAAACTCACAAGGATACAAGGTTTAACCTCCCATCAATGAAAATAGAGTAAAACTAAATTAACTAACGAAAAGTTAGAGAGTAAAAGAGATTAAAGGCTCGTTTGATAGAGCTTTCTAAAAAAGCCATCGAGGCTAACTACCTCTAAAATCTCTTTTAGTCAAACAAAATACTTTCAAAAAATTATCTAAACATGTTTATAAGAAATTTCTCAATCTCAGAAGTAGCTTTTGATTTTTCAAAAGTCCTGCAACCCTAGCTCTATATACCTCCATTGAGCGCTCAATACATAATTAAAAATCCGAAAAGCATTCCCTTTTTCAGCCTTCACATGGGTTGATTGCCAATTGAAGTGACAAAGCAAATTGCATGATAAGAGAATAAAGGGTGAAGCAATACTTTCAGAACCCATGTTAAGGTGGGGTATGAATAAACTTGCTCCGTTTGAAGTGGATGTGGAATCACTTTTCATGAGGCCAATGAGTAAACATCACTTTCTACCTCTTTTGATGGCTCTCCTAATTCTTTTGTAACAAGTTTATGAAATTCATAGTATACTATGGTTATGAATTATTTGGTTGCATAATTTGCTTCGTAACAGTAGACTGATTGAGAATAAATTTAAATTGCAGGTTTATTATGTCAATGATGATTGAGGTTTGAGTAATTATATCCATAGCCGCTAAAGTTATTTTTTTATACTAATAGTCACTCAAAGTTTCTAATCGTTACAATAACAGTCACTCAATTGAAAATATAATGTTATATCCTACTTGGAGTCGTTAAGTATCAACGTGTAATCAAACGACATTATTTATTATGTCAAGACAACACACTAATTGTTTAAAAAACATGGGTTTACCATAAGATTTAATCCAAAAATTTGATCAAAACTAAAGTTGCATTACGTTTTCTCAACTCAACTTATTGGGTTCTAATTTTACTGACTTGACATAATAAATAATGTTGTTCAGTGGCATTTAACGGCATCACGTATGATTCGGTGTGAAAGTTTTTATAGAGTGACCTTTGTTGTAATAGTTAAAAGCTTGATTGACAATTGTAATTATTCAAAACTTTCAATAACAATTCGCAGCATAATTAACCCTTTACATTGCTGATTACACAAAATCTAGAAACTAGAATCACTAGATGTTACCATTGTAACTTGTGATTGCAAATAATTGCATGTTTGGGTCTCAATTTTTGTTCAAAATGCATTTTGAAATAATATTTTGTTAAAAAACGTGTGGTTAAAAAATAAAGAAAAAAGAAAAATATATTTTAAAAATAATAAATAATAACAAACGCCAAATGTGAAAAAGTTGTATCCTTGGCACATTTAGCAAGGTAAACTGTACATTGTACAAGGAATCATCAAGTCATTCTTGCAAGAAAGGACATAGCACTTGACGGACATTCCAAAAAATAGGAAAAATAACGCCCACCGTGGGGCTCGAACCCACGACCACAAGGTTAAGAGCCTTGCGCTCTACCGACTGAGCTAGACGGGCTTGTTTGTTTAAGACATTGAAATATATAAACTTATTCTGACTCTCGTCATATAAAAACTGAATTCTCATTTCCATTGGCACAGTCATATCCAATGGCACACTAAAGAGGATGCTTACAAGTATTATTAAAGAGGACAAAATGTGCTTTCAAGGAGTTCAGATCTGCTATCTATTTTTTTCCGTTCACTCTATTGCAAATTAACATATTACGAAAAAAAAATTAAAGTTGTCATTAATTTTAAATTTTCCAACATTAACATCAATTTTAATTTTTCATAATATGTCAATTTATAATTGGATAGACAACAAATCTCAATTCAAGCCAAGCACCATCAAAGAGGTCAAAATTTTCCATCAACTAATAGAAAATTGTTTTTCAATACTTGTAAGGGGAATTCCTCATAATGTACGTTAAACTTCAAGTGGTTCATATCCAAGATTCTTGACACACATGCTCAATCCAAGAATTTTTCTTTTTACACCATTAGTTTTTACACATACATTACAAAATGTACAGCATGACAAATAACTATTATTTCCTAACTTCGCTGCCTAATTTTTACATACTCAAATGAATGGTTACTCACAATATGATAATTTAAGGACAAAATTTGTACGAGTTATGAGAAGGTAGTTGCTTGAAGAAAAACCTGATCCGAATACAAATTCAGTCGAAGATGAGTTCCTCGAGAAGATCATCGAATATTAGATCTTCCATTTCAAGACCTACAAATTCAGCATCAAATTGGAGGTTCATCCAACCATCAACTTTCGCTAAATCCTGTCTCACAGCATCATCGAGCGTTAGGAAAACCTCGGGTTTCCAGCTCAAGTACCAACTTATGTCCACCCAAACCTCCTCTAGAACATGGTGACCAAAGGGCATTCGATGGATATGAGACTGGCAAGTCAATGGATTTTGCCAGTAAGAAAATGATCTCTCATATATATCTAATAGAACCTCATTGATTAAATCAAACAAGAGAAGATGATTACAGACACCACCTTCTTCATTCCCAGAACAGACTGGTTGATCAATCAAACACCCTTCAACTTCCTCGAACACTGAAGGGTCTACTGGCTGCTTGGCAGAATGCCATTTCCCGAGGATCTCATTGCCACTGAAGCCAGATAGTTCTAGTACATCTCTTACGTAATTGAATTCAGATTTATTTTTTATATCCTCCTGAGTATATAATAGTTTGCTGTAGAACTCCTCGACTATGCTTTCTACATTATTAGTGCCAACTGTATTCCTGTGTACAATAGAAAAATCTGAGCTCGGCCCATGCAGCTGAATAGCTAAAGAATCCTCTCCTGTAGGAAACAGTTGATTCAGTATCAATCCTGAACATGAGTACATCAAAGTCAGATTACATCAGAAAACAGGACGATCGCAATTCTACTACAACGTGATGATCAAAGACAAAGTATAGAGTATTATCTAAACATTGCCAATAAAAATAAGGCTAGGGACCTCTAATACTTTGAAGATCTCCCATTTTATCAATTCTTCATTTTCTTCCTATGATTATTGTAACTAATATTGTCTCTCATTTCTCTGTGACATAAGTACATGAGTATTACCCATTTTGGGGTGTCTATGTGGGTGGTCAGGTACTTTGAGCCCAAACAACTTTCAACAGAAGTTTTAAAAGTGTTTGGCAATTGTTGGGATGTTTTCCATAGTTATTTTTTCTTTTTCCCTTCAATTAGCCTATGAAATTTTAGATTCTAAATTATTTCCGGACTAACAATCATAATGTGCTATGACTGTTATCAGAGTAGCATTCATGCAAATACACTCGTGTGTTCATGTGATGTAAAGAAATGGATTATGCATCTGGAGAAGTGCATACAAACCCACACATGCATTTTCTTCAACTACATGAAGATTAATACTTAACCAGTTGACATGTATGCTTATTAAATGTTTTTGTCACAATTGTCTAAATAGTATTTTAAAAGGAAAAAGATTACATGATGAATTGGTCCACTTTCTTCAGCAATAGTCATAATTTTAAAACCAATTTTGCTGAAACAAACATAGCTTAAAGAGAAAGTAACCTTTTGTTATTGACATGGGATGATCGGGGCCAATTTCATCCTCTGGATAGTGTGAGTTGTGCTCAAAAACTGGATTTAGTTTTCCCACCTGAGAAGAACTCAAGCTGTGCTCAAAATTGACACCTTGGGAAGATGATTTCTTCGTTGTTCCCAAATTACCATTGTCATCAAATGTCTCAATAACATCTGGTAGGTATTCTTGATTTCCACTTTCTGAAACAGTGTCTGGTAGAGTTTTAGTCTCCGAATCTTGAACTAAAGACCTTTGCTCGCCAGGCTGATTACTTACTATCCATACGTTCCCTGCGGAATTATCAAGCAGTGCATTTAAAGAACTAGCACTGGGAGAGTCGTCGCTTGGAAAATAAGAGTAGGACCTGAGATCAGGAAGTGAGAGAATCCTAGCCAGAGTAGCAGCAGACCTTGTCCCAACAGGTGAAGGTGTTCTTGTTCTCAACCTTGATTCTTCAGAAATGTAACGTTTTTCTTCTCTTCTGAAACTGGTCTCCAGTAATCGACTATATCTATCTAATGATTCATTAAATGATGATGTTTTATTGATGTCTTGCGGGCCTTTCTTGCCAACACCAGAATCAAATTGATCGCTCCCCTGACTGTATTTACTAGATTTGTCTATGACTGGCCCGTTATGCAAGTGAGTATCCTCCTTCGCTTCCTTGGAGACTCTCCGACCGTAAGGAACTTTATGAAGGACCGCATCCATTACGATTCGTTGTTTCTCATTTTTACTCTCCCAGATTGCATGTTTTAGCTTTTTTCTAAGATTCTTGAAGCGCTTCATGACAACTTTATTCTCATGGCGTTTCTTGAGGGTATGTGCAGAACTGAGATGAACATTTTTGGGTATACCATCTTCCACAAATGCACCTCTTGATGTCAACAAATGCTTGTTTAAGTCTTTTGCAGATGTTTTATTATCTTCTTCTTCTGGTATAAAACTGGACTTAGCATCTATTCTCCCTGATGAACCAGCCACGGGAAATGACACAGATTTGGTTAGTCCAAACCTTAAACTTGACCTCGACCTAACGTGTAAATGATTTGCGAATGAACAATTTGGATCTTGTAAAATTTTCATTAACAACTCTTCTCTCATGTTAAGTAAATCTTCAGCATCTAGAAATAATTTCAACTCTTGGGCCGAAGCATATTTACTAGGCCTCATATCATATGTCAACTTGCCCTGGAGAAGATTATGATCCCCAACCGGTTGTTTCCACTGCTTATTATCCTCAGTTTGCTTCTGGTAATTCAAGCCAAGCATTTTAGCTGTTTCATCACTGACCTTTTCCAGGAATGTGTCTGATGAACCAGCAATAGAGGATTGCGCATTATCTTGATTTCCCACTATCTCACCATCTAAAGCAATCTTGGCAGGTGGGTCGACATCAGAAAGTTCTAGATGATGAATGGAAGTAGTTCGTCCCAGTTGCTTCCGAATAGGGTCAGAAGAACTCCGTCGATGTCGACCCCTTCTTTTAACCTGTTCAGTTATCAAGGCCTTTATTCGAGTTTTCGTTGAGCTTTTGTGTACTGAGCCTGAATCTGTCAAATTCCCTTCAACCTAATAAAAATTTGAAAAAAAAATAAAAAATTAATCACCTTCACAACTAAGATCAAGAAATTTTTTGTCTTCATCTTATCATTTTGAGCTACATTTTCCTTGGAAACCAGAGTATGGTAAAAATGACTGAAAAGGAGAACAAATCTTGTTATGGAGGAAGATAACAAATAATGATCAATACAAAACAATAGAGAATTTAAACATACAGATGATTTTTTTACTGTAGCATCAAGGTTTTCTTGCATTTCACCAGCACCCGATGTAGTTGTGCTGCCCCCTGAATCTCTAACCACTTCATAAAGGAATTAAATATTTTAGTCTAAGACAATCAGAATCAGAAATGTACTATCACAGATCGCTAATCTGAGAACAAATATTCAGTAGAAGAAAACAATGAATGGGATAAAAAATTCCCCACCAGCAGCATGTTTACCCGCATCATAACTCTTATTAGTGAGCCTTTTCCTGGCATGATGCCACCTATAGTTGTTAATATGATGAAGTATATTCCACATACATCCTGGACTGTTATTTTGAAAAGATATGCTCGAGGGTTGGTGTTGTACATCCTTTCCCATCTGCTATGAAAAAAATGCCTGCAGTACTAACTTCAGCTACAATAGAATTGATGCTTGAGCTTCTTGAATCTCAAACCTGATGCAAATTGTAAAATCAATATTAGCAATCTCAAAGATCAATTTAAAATATTCATTTGATGCTCTAATCAGAATACATACCCCCAGTTTTTCGATAATTGTATGTCAAAAACAAGCTATGGTTACTTTCTGCACAAGAAATAGTTCAATAATGGAAGTGCAAGTTCCTTAAACAAAAGTTATCGAGGCAAGTGGGTAGACAGTAGAAGTTAAGATGGAAGCAGTTTTTACTCTATTTATGTATGATTTCTTTCAAAGGGAATTTAGAGCCTATCTGCTCAGAAGAGATATTAGAATTTGACATATTGATTACAGTTAAAGGAACTATCTTGGGTAATATGAACGGTTCAAGCAATAGATGGTTATGAAGAACTAAAGGGCGCTTCATACTTTCAACGTTAAAATAATTCCTTCATCTGTGGAAACTGATTGTATTTAGGCCTTTTCTCTTGCAATACCTGCACAAAATGCAACATAAGCATTGTTTTGATGACACCGTCCTTGAAGGGAAATCCTTGAAGATTACTTTAACAGTTCGATATTCTTAGGGAAAAAGTTCTCCAGGATAGTGTGTGTTTTCCTCAAAATCCACTAGGTAGATGACCAGATTCTATTACGCCTTTGGTTATTCAACAAAAAATCATTTTTTTCCCAATGAAAAACAAAAACAGCAAACGAAATCATGTCCTATTAAACAGGAAATGTATATGCAAAATGGAATTGTATATCTATATATTATATAACTTAGATTCGACATATTTCTGACTTTATGATCCTTCTTAAATTTAATAAATGAGCAATGAAATTTTCGTCTAGATCATACGGGTAGATAGCGGACAAATAGATCAATTTCCAAATTCAGGCACAAGGAATAGAAATTAGAAATCAAGACTAAAACACCCAAATTCCGCATTCTTGCGTACAAAAAATTAAAATGCTCACTGACATAACATGGGCAATGTAATCAATAACAGCACATCTTGGCTAAAGATGATTAACATAATCATGGTACCTTTATGAAGAGACCCAGATGATTTGGTGCTGTGCAGCCATGGCTAGAATTCCAAATTGAGAGAGGATGATGATGAAAGAAGAAATCATCAAAAATGGATTGTTTTTCCTCCATCTTTTTCACATGGATGATAAGAGGAATTTTCTCACGTTTCGTTGGTTCTCATTTCCTACTTTTGGCGCCATTTAAGCTCCTCCCTTCTCTCCCTCTCTCTTGCTTAGGAGAATGTAGGGACCTCAGCTCGTGGACTTGAGCGGCCACGGCTCGACTCGACTCGACTTGAGAAAAGTTCGAATCAGCTCAGCTCACGACTCGTTGAAACTGAGTTGAGGTTCGAGACGAACCTCATTTTCAAGCGGTGGCCCGAACTCGAACCGCTCGAAAGGCCAGGCCAAGCTTTTTTTCAATCAAGTTTTGGTTGATTTAGTTCTAACCAAAGAAGGCTCGATCCATTTTTATTCAAGTCGAGAACTTCAACTCGCGAGTTAGCTCGATTCAGCTCGTTTACATAGAATGTGGGCTCTACACGTTAAGCTTGAGAGGCCAATGCAATGAGGTGTCCAATTGGACATAATGACTTGAGCGGCTTGAGCCATTCAGCAAAGGAGCTAATTATTACACTAGTCCCTGCACTTTCGCCTGCGTTACTAAAATCGTCATTGGATTTTAATTTGTTTTCCATAGTCAATGAACTAAAAACGATACACATCCATCACTAGAAAGAGGTTGCTGACACGACTAACAAAAATCATATTTAGCATATTAACAATTTTTGTTTAGCATATTAACACCATTAACTTTATCCAGTGTGACAAATCATGATAAAAAATGGTCACTGAACTTTTCCTCGTTTTATTGAATGGTCACTGAACTTTAAAATATTTCTCCATGGTCACTAAATTTTTAAAATTGTTACTCGAATCCGCTTTTTATAGAGATTATATAGTCGTTGGGAAGTGCATTTAGAATGTGATCCTAGGTAATGTAATATGGTATGTTACAAGTGGTTGTGACGACGGTAGCGTAACTAGATATGTTACAAATAATAACGGTGATAGTTGTTGTAACAATATAATAACGTATATTACAAAATTGTTGTGGTGGCAGCAGCTGTGGTGAAGATGATCGCAAAACAATGTATGTTACAAGTGATGGTGGGGGTGGTAGCAACGAGAAGATTGAGTGCAAATGTAATACAATTTTTTAGAATCAGTGATGACATTTATATTTGTGAAAGGAACATGTATAATAATTAACATTGTGTTACGAAATGTAAAATAAAATCCAGACTCAAAAGTCATTTTAAAATAAACAAGGTTTATGCGTGATTGAATCAATCCTATTGCTGTTGATTGTGACTCGACTCAAGTTTGAAGATGTAAAATAATTTTAACGAACATTTGAGTTCTAACTTGGATATGCTTTTCAAGAAGTAAGCTTTTTTTTTTTTTTGATCGACTTGCAATTAAATTACATGATATTTGTTCTGATGCCTTAAAATGGAACCTTAAGGAAATATTCGAAGAAACCAGAAAAATTATATACAATTAGATTTTTAATTTAAAGAAAATATTTAACAAGTGTTAAGAGTTATTACATTACTAAGCCCTAGTTTTGTACTCATTATTTTCAAAATATATTTTTTTCTCTTATTTTCAATCATACATTTTTCAATAAAATAATATTACACACAAACTTAAAACTTTTTCTTATTTTTTAATCACATATCTTCCATCACTATTCCAAAACGTATATTTTACAACAAAAAAAAAAAATGAGGTTTAAACATACTCTTAATTGATGCAAGCTTTTGGTACCAAAAATAAAATAAAAATATCTCTCTTTACATAATTACATGTTAAATGTCACGTCTTATTCATATTTTATGCAAGTATTGAAATATAGTACCATTAATTAAGTTTTTAGTAGCAGTGACAACTAGCATAGCAGAGATGACTCGCGAGCCCAATCTCGAAACTGATATCAGCTCTTCAAAGAGGGCTGGAGCCGAGCCTGGGCTGGGCTCGTTCCCAAAAAATTGTGCTTGGCATGGACTTTGGCTTGAGCCTTTGTCCGGCCGAGCTGGTACACGAGCTTTTTGATTTTATTTTTTTTTACTCGAATATATGAAAAATCAATCGTTAATTTATGAACTACAAAATCAAGTTAAAAATTACAAAAGTAACTATGCAAGTTGTTGAATTTTACAAATTAAGTGATCATTAATTTACAAATTAAAAAATTAGCCCACATACGACCAACCCTTATTTGGGCTCGTGCAATTCGTGGGCTACCTAATCAAATCTCAATTTTGAGGCTTGGCCCGAGTCTTGACTCATACAAATGAGATTGGGAACAATACATTTCTAAGGTATTTACTTTACACCTTTTCAAAAATACAAAAACATGTTTGAAAATTCACAAATCAGGTTTTTTTTTTAATTTTTAATTAATAATTAATGAATTATTAAANAAATCTCAATTTTGAGGCTTGGCCCGAGTCTTGACTCATACAAATGAGATTGGGAACAATACATTTCTAAGGTATTTACTTTACACCTTTTCAAAAATACAAAAACAAGTTTGAAAATTCACAAATCAGGTTTTTAAAATTTTTAATTAATAATTAATGAATTATTAAATATTTATTTATAATTTAATATAATTACCCCCACCTCACCTCCACCACCCCCACCGACTTTCCGATCACCACTCTTCTCTGGCGACTGCTCCGATTCCGACGAGTATTCCGATGACCGTTCTGCCACTTTTTAGGCCACAATTCAAAATTTTCGTAGGTCACAATTTGTTCATTGGTCACAATCACAACATTTAAAAGTTACGTGACTTATTTTATGGTCACAAACATCAATTTATTGATCACAAATTAATAATTTTTAGTTCACAAATTAGTAATTTTTAGGTCATACAACTTGTACTTCACAATTTATAAAATTCAATGGTCACAAACCGACCAATTTATTGGTCACAAACATCAATTT
>CAIGRR010274157.1:0-23235 GCA_903798365.1 Fraxinus sp. 1973-6204 | reverse complement strand
ACAAGGTTGGCTCGCAACCATTTCACGTCTAAATATAAATCGATTTCCACCCTTTTTGACATTCACCCTTACGCCACCAAAGGAGACTCGAAATCAAGCTAATGACCTGATAAAGCTTTACATTATCACTTGACTTAGGTCTTAACCTCAATTTTATTTAAAAATTGAAGGGCTTTACCGACAAAAACATATGTATAACATGGTATCTATTCATCGATTTGTTGTTGAAATAGATTGTTATTAACATAATTTAAAAATTATATATTTAGTGCACGTGTTTAAATTAAGGCCCCCCGTTCGGAATGAATTAAAATTGAAAATATAGCCGTTATTGGGTCCCACTAGTCTAATAAAAGTCAACAATAACGACTAATTTTTCAATTTTAATCCGATTTTAATCTCTACCGAACAGGCCTTAAAACTTACATAGTGAATCTCATATAATGCGTGGATAAAACGCTTCTAGCAGATCTTGTTGAAGCACATATAATATTTCATTTTCCTTGTTTATTCATCGAAATACAAAATTCAACACGATACCAAATATCATATTTGTTAAGTGTGGTTCTTTTCCAGATATCAAAGTGTTTCTTTCAAGTTCGTTTTCCTTGTTCATTCAAGGCAAGTAGACGTTCATGGACACATTTACGGTATTATTGTTGATAATTCGATCAGAATTACCAATATTATTGATTTCATCAGATTAATTGATACCAAGTATTGGTAATTATTAACAAATTTTTTTCGATGATAATTGCTATTAATTTTTCACTCAAAGACTTTACACATTTTAAGTTATTTGAACCGCTTCTATATTTAGCTATGTCAACGAGTCAAGCCCAAGCAAAGCCCGACAAAAAAAATGAGGCTCAGACCGAGCTTTAGTGGGCCGAGCCAGCTAGATTTTGAGAAGGTATTTCAAAATTAATTTTTAAAGATGTTTTTTCTTCTTTTAGATAAGTGGATTTAAGACTCTATCGGATCCACCTGAAGGCCCACATATTTTGGCCCATAAAGAAAATCATGTAAATGGGCCCAACATCCTACTCACCTCCACGTCAGCATCCGAGACACTATTGGCGACACGTACGACTTTCTACACCGAGTCCCGTCCGAGTAATGCAGCCGGGCCCACTTCTGATCCCGCTTCACTTCAGTGTGTCATCACTGTCGGGGACGCGCATTTTAGATTTGGATCTGCCAACCCAAAAACTGATATGGGCCTATCGTAATTTCACTAAATCTGAAGCCCCGATTTGGGTAACACAATCTTGATCTTCTCCTATAAATGCATCCAGTGCGTATCACTGTTAGCCCCCTCGGAATTCGACTCTTAACCAGCTCGAATTCCAAAAATCACCAAAAAAAGCATATAGCCTTAGCTGGAAATCTATTTTTTGTGGCGTTTTAGATTGTTAAAATCGAGTCACAAGGTATATTGGAATGCACATTGATGATTTTTTTATACCTGTAAATATACAGATTGATGCTCGTGTTTGCGTTTTTCATTTTTTTCTCTTGATATATCTGTAGATAAAATCCAATAAACTCCACACCGTAATCTTTTCTGTATAGACGTGACAATTGTGTGCTGAAATTAGGCAATTTTTGAGAATTTGTGAAATTGTTTTAATTTCGGGTTCAGATGGGAGGCTATGCAAGAAGAAGAAAAATAGCTGCTGAGCTGCTGGATTAGAGTTATATGGATATCGTTTAGAACTTGGAATTCTTGTTCATATTGTTTTCAGTAGAGTGAATTACCAATTATCGATCGCTGTTTAGGGATCTTTTTAAAAGCATCCAAAAATGAGAAACTGTTGAGGAGAAGTGACGTGTGAGAAATTTTTTATGAGAGGCGAATGGTAGTAAAAAAATCATCTTGACATGTAGATTTTTTTCTTGTTGAATAATGGCCCCCTTTCCATAAATATCAAATGTATATTTAGCTGTGTTATTTTTTACAATGTGGGATAACTTAATATCTTTTAGAAATATGAGTGAAGAAGGTTTTTTTTTTCTTTCCATCATCATTATCATTGGAAACAGACCATCAATTTCAGGTAGTGACATTTTAATATCTTGACCAATAAAAAGGAAAATAAAAAACTTCTATATTTGAATAAGATGGAAAGTAAAGACCATTCTTCATTGAATTTTCATGAGTGAAGATGTTATTTAGCTATTAGTTTCATGTACTATAAGGCAGAGTATATATGACTTCGATGAATAGATCTCGAGCTTATTCGTAGGATCACGTCTGTTTCTTTCTTATTGTTTGATTGTGTAGTAAAGCTCTACAAATGGGTTCACAAGCTGTTGAAGATTTAATTGAAGCTTCATCAGGGGTTCATTATTCTGGATTTCATTTGGATAATATAGAGTCAAGTACTTCAGAAGTTGAACTACCAACTACTTCAACGACTGATACTATCAAGCAACCCTTCATCATTGGTAAGTGCAGAGTGTCATTAGGCTATCAAGCTGATCTGATCTTATGCTAAAGGGAAATGAATTCTCAAATTATTTTTCCATGCTGCTGCATATTAGTAATTCTGCCCACCTTAATCAAAATCAATCCTTACATTTTTTAGTGCAAGAAATCGCAAGGCTTATACTAACACCCGAAATTGGGGCCAGTTATTCGAACTTTTTGATCTCTAAAAAGCCCAACTTCACACCAATAACGTAAGCATGAGAGTGGAAAGAAAGCATCAAGACCTGCAAGGCGGTAATGATAGTATATGTGCTTTACAGAAAATCGTGTGACCAGATGTATCAAGAATAGAGTATTATCTTCATATGACTTCAGTGCACATCAGTTTAGATGGATAGGGGACCTTAATGAGAGATCACATGACAAATGGCATAATATGAAAGGCTGATCCATAACTCTAAAACACCATAACAACTATTGTTTCCTAATTAATATGTTTGTTAACCATGAATTTTGCAAAGAGGTGCCTTAAAACTGCGAGTGTGGGGGCAATTTCCTGCCAGCTTGCTAAGTGTGAATTTAGTTTTGTTGTTGGATAGGATCATATCATTCAGAGTTATGTTCACTCATAATTTATTTGACATTCTGCAACTTGTTATCAGTCATGGCAGTGCCAGACGAACCATATTTTCGTAAGCAGTAAAGCTAAGGAATACCGCCCTGCATGTACTGCACTTTCTTTGAGGAAAATCTGGTTTATGGTGATCTTCTATAAAGAGAAACCAGGGTTTCACCAAGAATTGAAGCCAAGGGGCGCATGAGATAACATGGACACCTAATACTGTATTTTGCAATAACAAATTTGAATATTTGAATTACTTGAGTTTGTACGGATATCATTGAAGAATAAGTTTGCTTCTATCTTCATTTCAAAGTTCAGAAAGCGTGATGTCTCTGAATCTGACTGTAGTAATCAATAATAATGTAGTCTGAATTTTTTTAATTTCTTTTTATTTTTTTGTAATCTTACTCCCTGTTTGATCTGTACATACAATTCATAGTGAAACTTGAAATTCATTATAATTGCAATAATTTTTTTGGGTTTTTGGAGTTGGAAAACTTTATTATTTGTTTTGAACTTCAGATATATAATCTTTATACCATATCATAACCACGTATGGTTTGCCATTGCGTCAATCTTTTACATTCTTTCTGGAAACTTGTTTCTGGTATTCTAGTTTTCTCCATTGATATGAGCTTCATGGATTACCGCAAACATTCTGCATTGCAGGAGTTGCTGGAGGTGCAGCATCGGGGAAAACTACAGTTTGTGATTTGATTATTGAGCAGCTTCGTGATCAGCGTGTTGTACTTGTTAACCAGGTATCAGCATGTTGGTGCCTTAAGTTGAAACTAAAGATTTTATATTTGCTCTTTCTTCATTTTTTTTAATTATTATTCTAATTCAAATTTCTTGTAGTCAAATATGGTCATATATCTTTTATCGTTGTTGCTATTGCTATTATTGTCATCTCTGCTAGTACAATTTGACTATTTTAAAATGTATTAATATTTTGAAACTTGCATTAGTTAGTACAGTCCGTAGAAATTGAAGGAATGGAGGCTAGGCCAGAAACCTTACTTCTTGCATCTGTTTGTTGTTTTCTTTTCCTGTTATTCTGTTTAATGTAGAAAATACAAGTCACCTCAATTTAAATTTTTTTTTTCCCTGAAAACCATTTTAAATTTATTTTGTTCTTCCTCCATTCTACAATTTATTTATGGACATTGGCTCTGATGTTTGACCCTGTTGAGCATTCAAGGAGAGTTTCACTTGATGTCACCTTCTGGTTTAATGTTGAAGTTGTATGCCTCATGCGCTATCTGCCTTCAATTTGTCATGCTTGAAAGTCTTTAACATAATTTAGTAGTTATTTTTTTCCTGATAATGTAGAGGGCAAAGAAAACACTATTTCACAATTTAATGGTCTTCCTTCTAATCATTTTGTGGTACCTGGAGTAATTTTATGTGCCAAGAACACAGCTTTTTGGAGAAGAAATTCTAAATTATTTTACAAGGTTAAGTATTCTGTTGGCACCAATCCTAATTCTCTTAGGTAACTGAATAATCTACATATGACAGTAGCACAACTTGAATGGTCCACATTATTGGGTGTCCTGTAGCATCAGCGTTGTCATTTCATGTGCCTGTTACTTTTATGTTCATGGAACAAATCTACGCAGACACTGCTGAAATTTACTACACATTTGTGATACGTGGTGCTTTTAATGCAATTAATAACTTGTTTAGCTAATACACTTCTCAAAATGGACGTTTTGCCAGGATTCATTTTACCAGAATTTGACACCAGAGGAACTTAAAAGAGTTCATGAATACAACTTTGACCATCCTGGTGGGTTTTGTCTTAAATTTCTTTCTCACTTACATCCTTTTTTCAGTGTTCTAGAGTCGTAGACAAAGTATTATATTTGTTCAAATTGACAGGTATATATTCGTTACAGATCATAATTTNAGAATTTGACACCAGAGGAACTTAAAAGAGTTCATGAATACAACTTTGACCATCCTGGTGGGTTTTGTCTTAAATTTCTTTCTCACTTACATCCTTTTTTCAGTGTTCTAGAGTCGTAGACAAAGTATTATATTTGTTCAAATTGACAGGTATATATTCGTTACAGATCATAATTTATCTTACAAATATGCATTTAGAGCTCTGATATCTTGTTATCAAGCATTTACTAGTAATCAGGAAACCATTTTCTGTTGAAAGTTTTGACATACCATCGCTTTGGTGGTTCATTGTCCTGATTATAATATGTGAGAGACGTCCTCTATAATAATGACAGTCGATGCTGCAATGTTTCTATTGTTCCGTATGACTTTTTTCACCTTGATTTTGCAGTTTCATACTCGTATTCCATTATAAAATTATGCAAGCTTGCACTTATTCCATTTAATATTTGAGAGTTGAGGTGGTTATAACTGCGTGGATCACACAAACTTATTGTTCTTACATCAGACATCTATCTATAGCCAAGATAATATAAAGCGGTTCATTTTCCTGATTATAATATGTGAGAGACGTCCTCTATAATAATGACAGTTGATGCTGCAACGTTTCTATTGTTCCGTATGACTTTTTTCACCTTGATTTTGCAGTTTCATACTCGTATGCCATTATAAAATTATGCAAGTATGCACTCGTTCCATTTAATATTTGAGCATTGAGGTGGTTATAACTGTGTGGATCACACAAACATATTGTTCTTACATCAGACATCTATCTATAGCCAAGATAATTAAATAATTAGAGCTTTTATGCTGCAGCTGGTACTTTCTGCTTCATTGTTAATTAGTTTTCTGGCCCTCAAAACAACTTGATTTTCCGTGAATGTAGGAAAAGAATTAAGATAGTAATAGACTAATAGCCAATGAAGTATTGTATATCTGGAAATCGGTTACTTTCCACTACTGGGCAACCTGGTCTAATATCGGATTGATCAGTTTCATGTTTTGGACTTGCACCTGTACATAATTTTTATGTTTTTTTTTTTATATTTTATTATCATTCAGATGCATTTGACACCGATCAATTACTGTGCATCATGGATAAACTGAAGCGTGGTCAAGCAGTTGATATTCCAAAATATGATTCCAAGAGCTATAAAAACGATGTCTTCCCTGCTCGAAGAGTAACTTATTTTCTTACTTTGCCCATTTATTACTTATATTTCTATTTTTTAGATGGTGCCCCTTTGTGTTTCAATTGTATACTATGTAGCAAGACCCGTGCTTATGAAAAAGTAAGTCACTGGTGGTGTCATTCTTGGCATGCCAGGAATTAAAGATTGAAACTATGGAGGGGAAGCTTCTTTTTCACCCTTTTCTTTCTTTTCTCCCCTAAGAATGCACATTTCTTATTTCCATGTTTCTGCTATGCTAATTTCATTTTCCAAGAGTTATTTATAAAATTAAGATGCTAATCCATTTTGATAAAAAGAGAAAAGCTCATTGGATTAGAAAAACGAGGAAAATATTAGCTAAGCTATGTACCAATACAATTAAGACATGTATTTTGTAAACTCCGGTCTTCTTTCATTTTTCTTAATGAAAATAGCATGCCAATGGCTAATAGACACCTCTATCGGCAACTAATGCTCCTATATTTAGCAAAAGAATACAATTGCCTTCTCTCTGAATCAATATCATACGTTTTATATTTCTGTTTCCTGATGATCTACTTTTCAAAAAAAAAATCAAATCTGGCAGGTAAATCCCTCAGATGTTATAATTTTGGAAGGTATACTCATTTTTCATGATCCGCGTGTCCGAGATTTGATGAATATGAAGATATTTGTTGATACAGGTTCTTCTTTTCCCTTCCTTTCCAGGATTATATTTTTCTTTATCTTCTGTATTCAACATGTTTTCTCTCCTGTATTTGATAATAATGATAACCATAATGATGATGAGAGTGAGGCAATATTTTCGTTTGTGAATTCAATTAGATTCAACCTTGCCTTTGTGGAATGATCTCTTTTATTATTTCTCTATGCCTGTAAAAACAAAATTTCATTTTGAGATGGCCTAAGAAACTTGTTTAAAATTTCAGCTCGGACCGAGTTCATTTTGAGATGGCCTAAGAAACTTGTTTAAAATTTCAGCTCGGACCGAGTATATAGTATAAAATATGAAGGGGTTGTTTGAAAAAGTTTTTGAAAGTTTTAGCAAATTTTGATAAAAGCTTATGAGATTATTGAAACGTTGTGCATCCCATGAAATGTGTGGTTAAAATTGAAGTTTGACTAGTTGATAATTTGAGAAATTTTTAGCAAATAGGCACTAAGTGAAACTCTAGAAATAAATCTTTGTATTGGTAGTACTTGGAATAATATCTCACTGGGCAATCCTTCAAAATGATTGGGGTTTTTTTTTCCCCTCTCTTTATTTTATGTTATTTCTTGTTGGTTTTTGGACAGAAATCAATAATTGGTTTCATGGTCTTACTGAACTTAGTCTTCTCTTTATTAAGTCTTCAAGATATAAAATTTTCAGTGCAGATGCTGATGTACGTCTGGCGAGGAGAATTAGACGTGACACAGTTGAAAAGGGTAGAGATATTGGCATGGTACTTGATCAGGTTAGCAAGATATAGGGAAATAATATATTTACTACTTGGAAGATGCAACGTACAAGTGCCTGTAACTTGGAAATCACTGCTTCCATATTACCTGCATCATCTGCAGAATGCTGTTCTCCAATTTTATCTTTTTTTAATCTTCGGGGGATCTTCTATCCTTCATCCATATTACTCATAAATACATTAAGATTCTGCACAGCGGTAATGTTGGGTACCATTGGGCTTCATTTGCATGCAGTACTCAAAGTTTGTGAAGCCTGCTTTTGATGATTTTATACTTCCAACAAAAAAGTACGCTGATATTATCATTCCTCGGGGAGGAGACAATCATGTAGCTATAGATTTGATCGTTCAACATATTCGGACTAAACTTGGTCAACATGATCTTTGTAAAGTGTATCCTAATCTATATGTCATTCAATCAACTTTTCAGGTACTGTTTTTGTCCTGCTACCTTTATATGTGAACTGTATACATTGATCCCATGTTTTTCCATGAGTATGTCAATAAGATCATCTGTCGGTGCTTTGATTAAGTTTCCCTTTTATATTTATCCCTGTTATTGTTGTTTGTATCATCCAGATACGTGGTATGCATACACTTATACGTGACGCTCAAACAACAAAACATGACTTCATCTTTTATTCTGATCGGTTGATCCGCTTGGTAGGTTTTGTGGCTGTGAGATGTGTTTATTTGACAGTCATGGCTACCAATTAATTAAGTACCATCTCTGTTTGAATTGAATAAAAACCCTGTATTTAGGTTGTTGAACATGGTCTTGGACATTTGCCATTTACAGAAAAGCAGGTGATCACTCCAACTGGTAAGCCACTATCATCTTGTATTCTGTGGTGTTTCCTCAAGTTTCTGCTGTTGCTTGCATTAACGTGTTTCATTAATTCATGTGCTGTTCGGAGGTTGTGGATTTCCAGTTAGTTTAGCATGCTGCTGCTTGATTCAAAGGTGACTCTGATGTGAAAATACAATTTTGGACAAAAGAATTAAAATTTCATTCATAATTCCCATCTGTTGGGCACATATTTGTTAACGGGAGGCACTAGTTAAATTTGGTCCAAAGAGAAAAAGAAACGTAAATATTTGTCAATGGAGTGGTAAAAAAAGATTTTAAGGGCAACTCATCTGAAACTCCTCATTAGAACTCAATTAGATTAACTCCAGCAAAATAGCTCTCACTCTCTCTCTGTTTCATAAATTCTTCCCTCTAGAAGATTATGCCATCCTGCTTTTAGTTTAAATTCTAATTCGAGTCTAGATTTTCTTTTCCTCTTCCTCTCATTGTTTCTCACTTTTAGTTCACTTGACCTTTGTCCTCATCTGGGATTTGTCCTCCTGATTTATTTTTATTTTATTTTAAAATTTTACATGTGTTGCTAACTTCGCGGTTCTTATCAATAGACATCCTGATAAATGCCCATGTAACTACATGTGTGCAAATTGTGCTTACAGATATCGACTTGTTCACATGCAAAAAAAGCCATTTATTTTTCATGCTGTTTAAAGTTATAGCTTACAAAAAGCATGCTTATATTGGTCAGCTTCTCTAATTATCAGCATTGGACAATCTATATGAGATTTTTACTTTTTAGATGCTATTCATATATTTGGTAAGAGACAAGTGATAGTTTTTGAAATGGAGTAGACTTGTAAGAAACGTTTTGAACTAACACCACCATCCAGTTTTATTTCCAGATTTTAAAAAACAAAAATGCATCTCTTTCTTCCATTAGTTGTTTGGCTTGAAATTACGGTTTCTTATCCAAGTTCTCTCTCGTTTCAGTACTCTTTCAAAAATCACATTTCATCTAAAATTTCTCTGTTCGAATGCAGGATCTGTGTACACTGGTGTGGATTTTTGTAAGAGGTTATGTGGCGTCTCTATAATTAGAAGGTACAAAGATAATGGGTCTCAATTTCATCCCCCTCCCACCCCACTCCCAATTTTTTCTTCTTACTTTTGGGTTTTTGTTGTGTGTGTGTGGAGCGGGGGAGGAATTTGGATTTCTTTCTTGACATGCTCTACACGTGAAAAACTATTCAATCTTTCACAGTGGTGAGAGTATGGAGAATGCTTTGAGAGCATGTTGCAAAGGTATCAAGATAGGTAAAATACTCATTCACAGAGAAGGTGACAATGGTCAGCAGGTTAGCAAGCACTTCATGTCCTCTTTAGTGTATCATGTGTTGGTTTTCGTACCTCTCATTTATTTCCATTCTTCTCTACTGCTTCGAATTCCCTACAGCTGATTTACGAAAAGCTGCCAAATGACATCTTAGATAGACATGTCTTGCTATTGGATCCAATACTGGGCACAGGTTAGTCTATTATATATTCATTCACAAACATACAAGTCTACTTATCAGGTTTGTGATGTATTACGTTTCCTATTTTCTTCGTGTTCTTCAATTATTGCAAGTTACTACCACCTCCTGTAATGAGATCCATTTAGATTTTTGTTTTTTTCTGCACTCGTGCCCTCATTGTAATCGATCTTCAGGAAATTCGGCTGTTCAAGCTATTTCTTTACTTATAAAGAAGGGTGTACCCGAGGCCAACATCATATTCCTCAATCTCATCTCTGTAAGCTTAATAGCTTTAATGCAGTCTTCTCTCTGCGTAGATTTTGTATAAATAATCAAATTTTATCGTCCATTTTTATTAATTCAGGCACCTCAAGGAGTACATGTCGTCTGCAAACGTTTTCCTAGAATAAAGATAGTGACATCTGAGATTGAAACCGGTTTGAATGAAGACTACCGCGTTATCCCTGGTATGGGTGAATTTGGTGACCGATACTTTGGCACAGACGATGATTGAACCACCAAAACCGCCCCCACCGGCAGTTATACTGGAGATGAACTTCACATCCCAATAATTACTTACAGAAAAAGAACTGAACATACTCGGTTTTGGTACAATTTTTACTATACTAGTGCTTGCATTACCCATTAAGCATGTGGAGAATATCATTCTTGTTTGTTTGAGACTTGAGAACTATGCATATGATGGATAAGGGCATACTATGCTTTCTTGATCCAACTGATTGTCTCTCATTATTGTGATTTCTTGACCAAACTATTCAATTTGTGTGATATTATGCCCTATTTGATTTAGATAAAAATCAATTTTTTATTAAATTTTTAGAGTAGTTGATGGAATGTGTGGCTGAAAAATTGTAGATCCCATGAAATGCGTAGTTAAAATTCATTATTGACTTTGACTTAAATTTTAATCAATTTTTAGTTGAACCAAACCGGGTCTTTAGCATTGAAAGGAACATTGAGGATGTGAGAGCAACAAATGGTAAATTAGGAACTGGGTGTCACACTTCAAAAAATTGACGAGAACCTGCAGCGAAATGTACCCAACTGCTAACTGTTTTAGCCTTTTGTGGATCCATTCGAATGTGATTTGCAAGTATTCTCTTGTTATCATAAACATTAGTTAGATTATATCATAAATATTCACCCACTCATTAATTTAATAATTTATTATCTAAAAGTAAAACCCACTTAGTGAAGGCTTTGAAAATTTTGCTATAAGAACCCCCTCTTTGGGCTTTATTTTCTAAAATTTATTTTTCCCTCGTTTCATCTTTTATCACAAATTTCATGAAATTCACGATTTTTATTTAACCTTTCTAATTCATATTTTATCAACTTTCATTAAAATTTACTAAGCCCCTGTTTGTTTCTCATTGTTGTACAAAAAAAATGAAATTTTTGACCTTTTTTTTTTCCAAATCTGAGTCAAATATTGCGGCTACTGCTCTATGCAACAGGTAAATTTTTTTTTTTTTTTTTCTAAAAATTGGTAGAAAATGTGGACAAACAGGCTGTAAATTTGATTTTTAGCTAAACAAAAATGGGTGATATTTCGTGAACCAATTAGTTTGGATTAGAATTTAGAGGATAATGGCTGTGTAATGAATCATTCTCACTCATTCCTCTATCCAAGGAAGATAAAGATAACTTTTGTCAGGCTAATCTTATGACACGTGTCACTTGAAGAATATTGGAATATCCCATTAATTTTCTATATAGATAATTGGTTCTTGTTTTGCATATTCGTCTCCATATTCTCAGCACTATACTATCCTCAGAACTAAAGCATGTCTGCCTTCGTAGGAAAGTATGCTGGTACGCACGTTTCTCCATGCAAATATCATCTCAATGTGAACGCATGCATGTACCATGCAAAAAAGTAAATATAAACTTTTTATTCAGTTCACTTCCTCTAAAAATATAACTAATATAGGATACTTCATACTCATGTTTACTTGTGATTGTACTTGTGATTGTTTCTTCAAATTTTACGTTGTACTCATCATCTCCAATTGGATAACTTTATTTTTATTGCATATTTATTCGGAAGTCAGGTCGAGTCCCTTTCTAAGTTTGTATTGTTTCTTTATTAATAAAGGAGAAGTGCTGCATGTACAGAAAAAGCTGATTGTTTGACTTTTTGTTGGATTAAAATCTTTAATCTGGACCACAGGGGCAAAATATATCACAAATAGTGATTAAAGAAAAAATAAAAGTGACATTGAAGTAAATTAATTTCTTACTTTTAACTGAAATTCATGTAAGTATCCAGATGAACTAACTAAGAATGCCAAGTCCGTTGCCACCCCCGGCAAGGGTATTCTGGCTGCCGACGAGAGTACCGGCACAATCGGCAAACGCTTAGCCAGCATCAGTGTGGAGAACATCGAGTCCAACCGCCAAGCTCTTCGCGAACTCCTCTTCACCTCTCCCAATGCCCTCTCGTGCCTCTCAGGTGTCATTCTCTTTGAGGAAACCCTTTACCAGAAAACCTCGGATGGCAAGCCCTTCGTCGAAGTTCTTCAAGAAAACAACGTTATTCCCGGAATCAAAGTCGATAAGGGCACTGTCGAGTTAGCCGGGACTAATGGCGAGACCACCACCCAGGGGTTAGACTCGCTAGGAGCCCGTTGCCAGCAGTATTACAAGGCAGGTGCGCGTTTTGCCAAGTGGCGTGCTGTTCTCAAAATTGGCCCTACTGAGCCATCAGAGCTGTCCATCCAGCAGAATGCACAGGGGTTGGCTCGATATGCGATTATATGTCAAGAGAATGGACTTGTACCGATTGTTGAGCCGGAGGTTCTAACTGATGGAAGCCATGATATCAAGAAATGTGCTGCGGTTACTGAAACTGTGCTTGCAGCAGTTTATAAGGCACTGAACGATCAACATGTTCTTTTGGAAGGAACTCTTTTGAAGCCTAACATGGTCACACCTGGCTCTGATAGCCCTAAGGTATAAAGGGCTATCAAATCCTTCACATTCTTGTTGATTAACTAACGAGTCACAAGTCTTCAGTATCCATGCAAATTAATGCCTTGTGTCTCATCCATATATCTCTATACAGGTGACACCAGAAGTGATTGCTGAATACACAGTTGCAGCCCTACGCCGGACAGTACCACCGGCAGTGCCCGGGATTGTGTTCCTCTCCGGTGGACAAAGCGAGGAAGATGCAACCGTAAACTTAAACGCCATAAACAAACTGGAAGGTCTGAAGCCATGGACACTCTCATTCTCATTCGGTCGAGCTTTGCAGCAAAGCACGCTCAAAACATGGGCTGGAAAAAAGGAAAATGTTGGCAAAGCTCAAAAGGCGTTCTTGGGAAGGTGCAAGGCTAATTCAGAAGCCACACTTGGAAAGTACACTGGGGGAAGTGCTGGAGAATTGGCTTCTGAGAGTTTGCATGTTAAGGAATATAAGTATTGATTTAGGGTTTCTCTGCAAGGGGAGAAGGCTTCTGGATGTAACTAAATTTCTAGTATTTTGCATGCTTAACACGTTTGTTTTCAATACATTATATAATTTTCTGTTTTGATATAATGCAATTCATCAAATTTCAAGCATTTTCTGACTCCAACCCATAGAAGAAATGCCTCTCAATCTCCAAGAAATCATAAGAATCTTCCTAGTGTTACAAGAACCATAGGCCAAATATGAACAATTATTGTGCTATGGTAAAATTTTAGGGTTTCACAAGTTTGGCTCAGGAAATGTGATCTTTATGGCAGATTCTGACTCAGTAGTCAGTACTGACTAGGGCTGGCTGCATTGCTAGGTAATGCAGAAGAAAGCCTTCGCAATTTTAGCGATACCAGTACTTAAAATTATAATGTAATTCTCAACTTTGTGACGTCTACCTCTGTTTTTTGCCTTTCAAAATTCTTTAAGGCCACTTCAAAGAGTTTCTTATCTATCTACTTGTTGATGCTAATTTTGAACTTCCTTAAAAGTCTACGGAAGCAATATTTCTGATACCCTGTGCCAAAGTAGACTCCAAATCTATCTCGAAGAGCTAGGATGAGTTTTTCTCTTACGTAGACTTGTCTAGAATTTTGAGTGAGACAGGACTGCTCATCAAGAATTTTATGGAATCTGTTCTTTGTTAGCATTGTGGACAATACCTTGTATTGATAATTTGATATCAGAATCTAACGAATTTTGGAGAATTTTATTTGTTATTGTGATTAATTGAAATTACTGATAAGTGATAGCTGTTCTTAGAGAACCTGACATGGTACTTTGAGCCATTTACAAATTGTAACAGAAAAGAATACTTCATATACATCAAATTCAAGAACATACGCAAAAAAATGAAACCAAATGTGCATATTTTCTTGCTATACATTCTGCAACTGTGGGAGACTAATTGGCATCTCCCATGCAACCAGGAAGAATAATGGATTAGACCAAGCTTAATTTTTACTCTAAAAGTACCTCTAATACTGTATACAATGCGGTTTCTCTGCACCTGTTTCTGAAGCTCTAGAGCAAGATTTGGTGGCATATAAACCAAACTTGATATCATGTGAACTGGTATTAACTGTGTTTCCCTGCTTCTTTGAGTGTAGGGTACATCTTGTATTGCAAGAAATGCTATGTCTGAATTTAGAAACTTGGAAGTGTCAAAGTAGACGACATTGAGACTGGCTGTGGGGATGTCGAACATAGGATTTCTTGCTTTAATAGAGAGGAAGATTATCAAAGTAGCTATTCCAAAAAAGATAAGAAAAAGGCTAAATACTAAACATAGGATTGCACCAAACCAAACAACTAAATTTGTTTTCAAGGTTGTAGGAGTATATGTTGCTGTCCTGGTTTTTGCTTGGTGCCATATGGCACTTCTGGTGGCAGTTTCTGTTTGCTCCAGGATTCCTTTGATATGATAATCTGATAGGAAGTAGATGGCTTGTTTTGTTTTGGGGGGCAGCATTGACGGTGGTGGTGGGGACTGGGGGTGAAAGAGAGCATCCTAGGGAGAATGTTATCAAGAAAATCCTCGGTATGAAGTTATGAGAAGGGAAATGAACATTATTGATGGCTCAAGGAAGGTTTTGACTATGGCTAATGGGGCCTATTTGAATCTTTAGAAGTAGCTAGAAAAGATTTAGTGGAAGATAGATTTTCGAATTTAAAAAATATTCTGCTTTTGCTGTTGAATCAGACTTCATGAGATTAAAGAAGAGAGACTCTGAAATGTTGGTATATTATTAAGTGAAGTTCTGTTAAATCCAAACTTGAGGACCAACAACGATATGGGTTCGTACCATTTCGACTTTCTTGAACTTCTAATCAGCAAAGATCTGATCCATAATATGATGACTTTTCACATAATGGTCAATCAAATCAACAGTCGGACGACTTTTATCAACTCATTAATCAGTACTGCAGCCTTATTACTACTTTTTGTAATTTGAAGTTGATGCCTCCCCACTAAGAAAGTGACACAAAAAAGTAACCCTGATTAAGATAACTTATTTGATAAACTTATTTCTTGAAAATTTATAATCCCTGATACAATGGATTAAGACAGGACCCTACCCTTCTGATGCCATTGTTTGTGAACTTGCCAGAAGTAAACTCCGTAATCTTCATGAAAGGAAATAGAACTCCATAATCTTCAATTTACACAAAATTCTTTTGCAGTCACAAATCATGATTGACAACGTTTAAATTAGTATCCGCCCAATAAGAGGAATATAGCGGCTAGATCTTCATTACCACCACTAGCCTTTAAAGCCTCAATCACTTGTTCTCTTTCAATTCCTAGCTCAACAAACTTTGCAACTTTTGCTTCAAAATCAGGTCCCTGGCATCAAATCATTCATAGTTCGCCGAAAACGCGATTCAAGTTACACAATAGTGCATTTCGCAAAGTAGTCTAAGGTGAAAGCGAGGCAAAAGTATATATCAGAAATCAAGAACCTTGTATATGCTGATAATGGATTGCCACCAACAAGGGGTCGATTTTCTAGTGTTCCTCATTCTCTCCGAAGATCTACTGCTTTTGTTCTGTTGAATTAGATGGGATGCTGTGTTTTTCTGGTGATATTGAAGCTATGATCTTCTCTATGTATCCGTTTTCAGATTATATCGAAAAATAAAACAGAATAATGATGTCAAGGAGACAACATCTGGTACACCTAACCTGGTTAACCTGTTCAAACTCAGCTTATAGTGAACCACTAACAAACTGGTTCAGTGAACGGATATTGACGGAGATTAAATATTAGTTAACTGAGACGATGAATGAATAGCCATGCACTCTATCAATGTCAGATAAAAACAAGGCTATTTCCAACTTGAGACGGTTTTGTTTATAAATTGATGGGGTGGAAGATAAATGGCATTATTGTGGGTCCCACAAAATGTGTACAAAAAATTGGTTTGACCCTTTTTTTGACAGTTAATAAATGGTTTATTAAAACTTTCCCAAACGTGCAGTTCAGGTAAGCGTTGATAGTGCAATTTTCTCCAGCTAGAGGAAAGGGCTTACGGTCTCTCTTGCTAGAGATTTGCAATTTAGATAATCTCTAATGAAGATCTCCAACATAATATATTTTCATATTTATGCAAGCTAGTTCCCATTCAACATCTGGGGCATTGTTACAATTCTAATTAAAGCAAAAATCACAAGCAACAAATTATACACGCATTCTCTAAACAATGATACACGCGTTCTATATGCATTTAAAAGGAGAAGAAAGGGAATAATTGAATAAAGAGATGCATGGTGGCATGGACAGTGGAAAGAGCAACATCCTTACTTGTACTCCTGAGCTAGACACTTCCTTGGTGTGCCTCTTTTCTTCAAATAAACTAGATGGAATGTCCACTGGAATTTCGTAGACGATTGGATTCAGATTACTTAAAAGGTAAATTTAATTTACACAAACATTGATGCACGTTGGGAAATATCACAACTAGTAGAAATCAGTCTCGTACACTAAAGATAAATAAGAAATAATAAGATCAACCTGTCAGAAAAGGCACAGAAACCTCTCCTAGACCAACTCTCAAGGCATTTTACTTCAGATCAATTATACACTGTAAATGGCATTACTGTAAGCAAATCAATAACAAAATTGTTCTGAAACCAATTAATAGAGCAAATTTTATTAAAAAAAAGCCACCTGGAACTCGTATAGCGTATCAAATGCAAAAAGAAACTCCATGTAGGGAGAATCCAGGACTGTGAAGGAACATGGGTAAAATATTTTCCCAATCTACCATATTATGAAAACAAACACGCCCAAGTTAACAGGAATGCCATTTCATAATAAGGAACGAGCATGGCATAGGAAAATTAAATGAAAATGGTGTTAAATTGAGGGAGAAAATTATCCCAAGTGAATCAAAATGAGGAGAGACATAGTACACGCATACCTTGATGGGAGCAACATGTATCCGACCAATTATCTCAGATTGACCAACTCCTCGAGTGATTCCCCTATACCATGTATCTATAAGCTTCAACAATCTGAAGGAAGAAAATTGTTGAACGATTAACAATAAATATCCATTCATAACTACCAATATAATGGTTTACTGAAGAACTGATTAATACGAAAATAGGGATCAGAAAAATTAAAAAGCAGGATACCATACCCACAACGCTCAACACAGGTTTTAGATATAATTTTGAGCTGCACTTCTAACAATGGCCTGAACATAAACTAGCGAGATATATAGCTCACTTAAAGCAAGAGATATAGGATAATAAGGATTGCAATCAGCACAGACAACATAAGGGGTTATATAATAAAAAATGTGCAATTTTTCTTAGTTTAAATGTCCTCTCAAATTGACTTGACTTCGTAAAGTCATGTGCTCACAACCACCACCATTGAGTGCTACAAGAAAGTCAAGATGCAACACAAACATAAGACCAAGTAACTGTGTGCCATCAAATCGAAATAACTTCCCATACAACAAAAGGAGCCCCATCTCAACGTTTTGAGGAGCATTTCAGTTTTGTCCTCTCCAAAGGGGAAGATTAAATTGCCCCAATATGCTTATCCATGTCTTATTTAAGGTCATTTTGGAAATTTTAAAATTATTAAAGATTCCTTTAAAAAAACCTAATGATATCAGCTGTTATAATGCTTTTTCTGTCCCTTCCCCTTCTCTATTGCATTTTTATTTCCTTCTCCTAATTAACAAAGGTCAGCTGGTACTAAATTGGACTTTGATTACTTGTTCTAGTTTGTCATAATCAGAAAGCTTGTCATCAATTCTTCGGGAGCACTTCTTTACTACAATAGCATTTCTATTTGAAATTCAAATAATAATTTGACTAATGTAAAACTCATGTACCTCTGGACACATATTCCAGCAAAATCATCAAATTATGTCAAGATTTCTGCATCATCCACTAGAATGATGTAAATCTCTCAGACTCATCATGAAACTCTGCAGATGAGAACAATTTAATCCACACCAAAGAGGCATCTATCATATGCCTAGATGCCAGATCGTTCTAGCTCCAATTGTTGTCTCTATGATACATACACACTCATTTCCTGAACATAAATATTAGTGGTGATGCTAGAGCAGAAGGGAAAAAAAAGAGCCTCAATAAATAGAATTATTGCTAAATTTCAGGAATGATTGGTGACGAAGGGCATACTCTGCTTGAATACGTGCGTACAAGTGACTTCTAAAAATGATTTGCTTCTTGGTTTTTTATTTATGGGGTTTTTTCCTGTTTTCTTTTATTTTTAAGGTGGCATGAGGGCAGATACTAGATGAAAGAATAAGGAAGCGCAGATCACATTTTTTACCAATAAGAGTACCTTCAATGAAGCATCATTAACTTCCATGTCAATATATATCATTACCTGAAAAATGCATAAAACTTCGATGGTTATGTTAACAAACAACAAAGATATAAAACGAACCAATTGTTGGCAATTATTACATACCCCCGTTGCAAAAGCTTCAGGTTTGTAATCTATGGCAGCAGCCCATATTTCATCGATTGCTTTCTGCAGAACAAAATCTCAATTCATAAAACCCCAATAATTATTTCAAGTGAAAAAAATTGGAAAAGATGATAATTTTAATCAGAAAAAATAAAAACAGAAGCACTATATTGGACTATACGGATGAAATCATCCTTTGAACACAGATCATGAGTCCAGAAAATGAGATTTTCATTTATCAATAGTATGCACCAAGATACTATGGTTGCGCTTATAAAACATAACGAGATCATCACAAATATTCATATTTACCATCTCTTCCAATCAAGTACCATAAAAGGCAAAGAGTAAGAAATATAAAGAAAATAAATATCCGAAATTTTAATTCAAGAAATATAATGATGTGCATATGCAGCAATCCTCAAGTTACATCTTTGAAATGTTGGCAAAAAACATGCAAATCAAGTCTCACGGTAACCACAAACAAGCTCCTACTTAGTCACAACCATAAATCATTTAGGAGATGAACTTGAGATTAATGGGAGTCAATCACTCGAGAAATGCTGGCATGGAAATTTACAGTAAGAAAGAAACTCTCAGGTCCACAGTCCACTCCTGAAAAAAAGACCTAAAAGATGTCATGGAGGAAACCAAACTAGCAAATAGTAGCCTAATTTTTCCTTTGTGCCTCCACTTCAAATGGGTCTGCATAAAGTCAAGTCTTCGTGCCAAATACACAAATACAAGCGAATTGGCTTCTTAGATAAAACGTTCAAATAAAGTACATCAATATATGAAAACACGAAACCAACAGTTAAGATCACAGAAATTCAAATTACTTTCTGGGGATGGTTTTTCCGCAACATGTGCTAACGTCTCCATAATAATCATCCAGCGTACAAAGAGCTGATACGTCTATATCAAAAAATCCAGATTGCTTAAAAACATGAGAATGCAATTAGCAATATGAGAGATAATAAACAGAAATCAACATCGTCAAGCAGAGAACAGTTGAAAACTGGTAGGAAGACTCAAGAAATGACAGCGATAACTAATATTCAAAATTTGTTAGGACTAACTATATCTGGAGCATCAAAAGAAGATCAAAAGCAATTGAAATAAGAATGCAACAAAAGAATTTCAATTAAGCTAATAAAAAGAACATTTTTCTATGACTATGTCTATATTATCAAGGATTTTTACTTAAAAGTAAAAAGAAATCAAAAAATGCTTCCACCATGGCGAAAAGTACTGATGAATGGCTCTATCTCTCTACCTGGAACAGCTCGGTCATCACATTAGAATAGTTTCGAAGCTGTTGTTGAAAAGCTGAGGAGTTCGCTGCAGAACCATCTGGATTGAACCCTGACTCATTCGGGGATGCTCTGCAGTAGATTAAAAATCAAACAATTTCATCACTACATTCCAGCAATCTTGTTTTGATTTACTTAGTTGCTGAAATGATTACCATAACTCAAATCAACCTGAATACTCTGGTTCATCCCGAACTCAGTTGCTCGCTAAACTTATACGAAAGTTTCAATTTGGTCATTCAACTTTAATTTGTTTCATGTTGATCACTAAACTTCAGTTTATTTCAATTAGTCACTGAACTTTAAGTTTTATTTTACATTGGTCACTATATTAGTCTCCCTGTCGAAATTTGATGTGTCGAATGATAGTATATTTTGCCATACATACTCGAGACATTAGTCATTTGAAAACTTCTTGAAATGATATTATTCTATTATTGAAAACTTGACATACTTTGATATGGGAATGTCGAACACTTGATCTTTGAATTTAGCCTATGTTGGAACCCCATTTTTGTAAGAAATATATTTTGGAAAAAGTGATTTATTTTGGAGAATGTGTAGTTATAAAATAAGAAAAAAATTTCGATTTACATGTAAATTATTTTATGGGAGAATGTGGTTGAAAATTAGTTTTGAGAAAATGGAAACCAAACTATCCCGAAGAAGTTTTAATGGTGGTGGAGGAGGAGGGGGAAGCATTTTAAGGTTAATGTCATCGAGAAAATCCTCAGCGTGAAGTTATGAGAAGGAAACGACATTACCGATGGCTCAATTAAGGTTTTGAATAAGGTTTTGAATCTTAAAAAGCAGTTAAAAAAATTTAAAGTCGAAGATTTATTTTGAACCTGGGACACCATTAAACGCAAAAAGTTCAGAATCTTCAAAATTCATTCCATTTTTTGTTCAAAGGAATGATACAGTTCTTTAGTCCTATTCAATGTTAAATCCAGATTCCTTTTAAGTTGAACTGCAAGAACTTTTTCTGCAGTTATTTTTGATGCCCACGAGTTACAAAATCAACTACGGCCGTAAAATCATCTTCAGCCCCCAAAAAGAAATCCAGCAGCTTGTTCTTCGTTGCCATCAAAAAACTTCAAAGCTTGAATCACTTGCTCTCTTCCAAATCCTAGCTCAACAAGCTTTGCAACTTTTGCTTCGAAATCAGGTCCCTGCAAACAAAAAAATGCACTCGGTCCGAAATTCTAATTCCAAATCACTAAACTATAAGTCTTAATGTAGTTCAAGGTGAGAATAAACGACGCAAAATTAATCAAATAACAGATGATTTTGATAAATATTTGAACAAACTAGCAAAATACCAAATTTACCATGGTAGAACTAGCATAAAGTGAAAACAATTTCTAACTAAAATCTACCTGTGCAGCATTCCCGCCAGTGCTTCCGGTGGCTGAAGTTAGAAGGGCAATAATTAGTTAGACTCGATTTATAGCAGAGCAAAAAAAATCAGAGATGAAGAGTAAATAAACGGAACAGCTAAGAATGACAATAATAGTAATACTTGTGGAACTCCATCTTTGGCTCCATTATTTTAAGTCAAATCAAACAGAAATATAGGTTTTAAGTAATTATGTTGAAACGAATGATCAATATGATAAAACAGGAGATTTCTGAAATATCGAACTAACCAGAAGGTCTTCCTGTTGGGGTACTGATGTTCTCGTTAGATACAGATGTTGCCTGAAAATCAGAAAATAGAGGTGAGATTATCTGATGGCAGTTTACATCTGCACATGTAAACGTGCTCCCTTCGCACACAAAAATAGCTAAATAAAAAAAAAAAAATCTCAAACATCCTTTAACAAAGTATCTAGAGGTATAACATTACAAATTATTGTAGGAGAATAATGTCTATTCACTTGTTTGCGTGTAGAGAGAAAATACTGTAAATTTAATTGTTTTAAACCCGCTCGAGGATGGAGCAGTTGACAAGTTTTTCCAGTAACCAAATTCTTATCTGGTTAAGATTACAGGTCGTAACTACTAGAGTCAAGAACCACATAAACCCAGTGATAAGTAATCTGGCTCCTACCTTCTTTCACATTCCAGCTTACATTTTATTTTTATTTGTAGTGGCATGGAGGGAAGAAAAGACTGAAAGTGGCTCCTACAAGGGTGACGGGAGATTTTTCCCCACGACCCTGTTCCACTACTTAGTTCTTTAATTACATTTCTACAAATGCATAAACGAAGTATCGGGTAAAAATAAGAAATCAAGAGCATATGTTAATAATATTAGTGAAAACAATAATTTTCTATTGTTCATCATTCATATATTTTACGTAGTCTTTCTTCATTGAATTAGATAATCTGATTTGTTTGGATAGTATGATATGTTTTTTGGGTGATATTGAATATTGATGCTGAGGATTTTTCATATGTATCACTTTCAATTTATATCGAAATAAGACTAGAATGATGATGTAACATCATCTGATATGCCTGACCTGGTTCACCTAATCCTTCAAACCAGTACCAGTGAACCACTAACAAATTGGTTCAGTGAACAGATATTGGTGGGGATTTAATTAATGATCCAGGTTTAAGAGGTCAGTTTAACAGAGAGGATGAGTAAAAAGCCCCCGATAGTATCGATGTTATATAGAACAAGGCTATTTCCAACATGATGCAGTTTTTAGGTAAGCTTTCCTAATGCATTTTCTCCTACAACAGAATAAGAGTTTATCGTGCTCTCTTGTGTAGAGAAATTTGCAAGTTGGTTCTCTCTAGCAAAGATCTTCAGTTCTTCACCTTAATAAATTTGTGTGTGTGATATTTATGAGAGCCCGTTCCCTTTTAAAACGAACATTGTTTCAATACAAAATTAAAACAAAGCACGAGCCAGAAATTATAAAAGCAAACGTCTCTAGACAATTTTATGCACATTCTGCAAGGCACTTGAAAGACGAAAACAACAGAATAATGAAATCCATGAGAGGATGGACAGTGGAAAGCAACGTTATGAGCAACAACATCCTTACTTGTGCTCCTGAGCTAGATGCATCCTTTGTCAACCTCTCTTCATTAAATAAAT
>CAIGRR010274089.1:0-12555 GCA_903798365.1 Fraxinus sp. 1973-6204 | reverse complement strand
ATGCATTGTGATTTGTGACCTGAGTTGTGACTTGTGACTTGTGACCTGGACTGTGACCTGACTTATGACTTAGTGATCTGGACTGTGACCTGAGTTATGTCGGAGTTGTCGTCGGAATATTCGCCGGAGTTGGAACAATTGCCGGAATCAGAGCAGCCGCTGGAAACGGTCATCGGAATAGTCGTCGGAATCGGAGCAGTCGCCGGAAACGATCGCCGGAATAGTCGTCGGAACGATCGTCGAAATCGGAGTAGTCGTCGAACGGTCGTCGAAACGGCAGGGTGGTGGAGGTGAGTGGGTTAATTATATATATATATATATATGTATGTATAGGTTAAAAATCTGATTTTTGAAATATTAAAGATGTTTTGTTATTTTTGAAATGGTGTAAGATAAATGTAGGAGAAATGTATTTTTCCCCTAGGACAATCGCTATTAACGACCAACTACAGCGAAACTTAGCCCTTGTATGAGCCCAATTATTAACAAAAATAATTTTTGCAATAATGATTTTTTGAAAATTGTGCGATTAAAAAGTGGGATAAAATTTTAAGATTACATGTAAATTATTTTAAACAGGGCTCAATCGTCGTGGGAAAAAAAAATAAAAAAAACCTCGTTTACAAATTCCTGAAAAGTTTCCCCTTGGAATTACAACATAACAAGAAATTATGGGGAAAATCTTATTTTTATTTATACAGCCAAAGTACTAGGCCAAATTATCACTTTCGAACATGGCTAAAGTCTCCGTTAATTGGACTTCGGCTGGTTGTTACTATTATTAGTCATCATCTTCTTGAACTCTGCAAAGTTGACGTAACCGTCGCCGTCGGAGTCGACGGACTTGATCATCCTGGCACAATCCTTAACAGTACGACGCTCACCTAGACGCGTAAGCATCACGTGTAACTCAGAAGCAGAAATCAAGCCGTTGTGATTCTGATCATAGAGCTCGAAAGCTTCCTTGAGCTCTTTCTCGCCGCCGTCTCCAGTAGAGGCGAATGGATCGGTCTCGCCTTTACAGAAGGTGGCGAACTCGTGGAGATTTATGAAGCCGTCCTTGTCAGTATCCATCTCCTTCATCATGTGGCCGACCTCCTCAGCAGTGGTGTCCGCTGTTATGGCTTTCATTACGCCGCTGAACTCTTCGGCGGAGATCTTGCCGTCGCCGTTGGCATCGAAGCGGTTGAAAGTCTTTTCTACCTCTTCCGTGTCTTCGAGGTACATGGAGCCGGAGGGTTCTGAATTCAGAGGTGGAATTGCTTCCATTGCTTGAGATTTTCTATTCTTCCTGAACTTTCTGTGATTCGTCAACTGATGAATGTGAAAAACAGAGGAGAGGAGATTGAAATATATAGAGAAGAGAAAACGTGTGAGAAGAAGATAACGACGGGTATAATTTCCATCACATCGGTGGACGGTGTGTGTAAAAAGTAGGTTAAATTGTGACCGCTGTCCCAAACTTTAATTCTTTAGCATTTCTTCCTATACCTTTAATTCCTTGGCGTTCTTATCTATAATCTTTCATTGATATTCATTTGTACCGAGGTTAAGAATCAGTCTATGTGGCAATTAAATGACATTAAATGATAAATTCATTTAAATGCAAAATCAAATAACTCATTTAGTTCAACTTAAAAAGTACAGTCACATAAACTGCTTATATATCACTAGTGGAGCTAGATAGCATTATTTTCCATAAAATTTGCGGCTGTGAAATAAACAAAAAGGAAAAATTCAAAATCATAAAGAACAAATATTCACCCCCAAAATCCCACTCTACTCAAACCCCCATACACTGTCAAGTCAAGTCCTCGCTCTACCACATACCCTTGCCATCGCCACTAACACCACCAGTCCATGACAAAAAAAGATTTCTTTAGAAAAAAATCTTGCTAAAGTCGTGCAAAAAAAAAGAAATGGAGAATGACATGAAAAAATGCCATATACTACCAATTTGTGTCATGAGTTTATTTGTTTGTTCACGAGGTTCTACCACCTCCAATTGTGGGTTCGCTTGTAATGCAGGAAATTAATATTTGGGTTTTGATTATGCTGATTCCTTGCTTAATTAAGTTAATGATTTTTAGAGGAGAAGAATATCATAGAGCCAATGAGTATTGGTACCAATTAATTTGAAAACTTATGTTGTCACCAATACTAGCACATGAGAAGTGGACAAATTCAAATAGCATCACAAATTATATTTTTGAATCTTGGAATGCAATAGTGTAGATTTGGTGGCAACAAAGACTACAGTGGCGATGGCGGCGACGACGACATTGATTTTATGGAGATGATGACAAGTGTGTAGTTGGGATGGTACAAGGATTTTGGAAAGATGACCTGAAATTTTTTTCTTTTATTATTCTTAGACATTTTATCTCTCTTTGTCTACTTAAATTAAGGATAATTTTGTCTTTTTCTATATCTTTAAAATAGTAATTTTTTTACTAAAAGTAAAAGTGTTAAAAAGGACCATAACTACTAATATATGAAAGGTCTGAGACTATAAGTAAAAAAGGGCTAAAGACTGAGGACACTGGCTGCAACTTACACTAAAAAATTACCTATAATGAAAGGGAATACTTCACTTTTCTTATTGCGTATGTCGTCTTGTCTTGATAAAGTGAAATGTGCCATACTATCATTATATAATTTTATTTGAGAATATCTTTAAATTTTGTGAATATATATGAAAATTTCGAAAAATAAAAAATAAAAAATTATAAGACACAGTCCTTGTTAAATTTTAATTTTTTAAAAATCACTTTTCTCTACCCTGATTTTCAACAACATATTTTTCACACAAATCACTTCAAGTTTACTCATAATTTTTTTTCCTTTTTAACCACATATTTACAACCAAAAAAAAAATCAATTTTCACGAAATATGTGGATTTTGATAAAAGTTAATTAACATGACGATTACGTGAGAGTCGAACTACTCAAGATCCATCTGACAAATATTCAGCGTTTGTTATTATTTCTTGTGGAAGAACTTTCTTGAAAACTACTTTAATTATAAATGAGCTTTTTTATTTTCAAAATAACTTTTAGAAGAAATTATATTGAATCAATTTTCTTTACAAGTTTTTTTAATTAAAAAAATCACTTTTACAAATTAAATCACGTAGGTCTAAATTTTATTTTATTTTTTACTTCTCAAAATTAAGAGTAGAGTAGAGCAATTGAAGGGTTGGAAAAGATATTTTGGGGGCTGTGGACGAAATTGCACATAACGAAAATTGGTGATGGTTCATATTCTGACGCGTGAAGATTTTTATAAGCATAGCGTGTACCAGACGCGTGGTCTCGTCCTTTTTTTTTTTTTTATTATAATCTTTTAAAATTGTGTAGTAATATAAAATTTAAATGGTAATAATTATTACCTTCGCCTCTCAAATATTGACTTATTTATATTTTTATATAGATTAAGAAAATATAATTAATATAGTTAAAAATGTAAAATTTTCNATTATTATAATCTTTTAAAATTGTGTAGTAATATAAAAATTTAATTGGTAATAATTATTACCTTCGCCTCTCAAATATTGACTTATTTATATTTTTATATAGATTAAGAAAATATAATTAATATAGTTAAAAATGTAAAATTTTCATACATCTTTCAATATAATCATACATTAAACAATGATCTAAATAAAATTAATTTATATTTCTTTATAATTAACATTGTATATTAAATACGGGCATATTAGAAAACTTAAAAGTATATATACTTTCAATAAGAAAAGTGGTATATAGGTGAAATAGAAAATCAAATATATCTGTAAGAATGGAGGTAGCAATATTTTAAAATGTTATCCAAGATACTTACTCGAGAAAAAAGTAAATTGTTATGGTCAATCGAGAACTAAAAAAAGTTAAATAAATAAATAAATTGCGGTGGATAAATTATTAAGTCATCGTTTGACGGTTTGAGCCTTATTTTTGTTTTTTAAAAAAAAAAACGTATTTTATATAGTAATTTTTTTGGCGAATTTGTGGTTAACAAATAAATGAATTTTTTTTAATTTACATATAACATTATATTTTATAAAAGAATGTATGATTGAAAATGAGTTTAATAAAAATAAAAATTGAAACAACGAGGGCTAGTATGGGCTAAGCTCACCAGCCCAAGTGGCATAAATACCATAATGTTGCCCATTAATCAACCTAATTAACAAAAATGACACTTCTCTTCAAGATTAAAAATTAAGGGGTGTTTTCAACTAAAATTTTGATGAATTTTTAAAAATTGTAAATTTTAATAATTTCTAGGATTTGAATTCATAAAAATTAAATTTTTTTTGGTGAAATCTCAAAATAATTTGTTAAGTGAATTTTTAAGTTTGAAATCATTATAAATCCATTAGTTACACCTTATGGTTTGTGAAGAAAAAGGGAAAGCAATAACAATGACTCAAAGTACCCTCATGGACCATCTCGCGTGTAGATTTGACGATTATATTGTTTGAAAATTATTTGAAGACGAATTTTCTGTAAAAATATTGACTTTAAGAATCCAAATGTTTTAAAAGGAGAATATAGAACAAAGTGCTATTTTGAATATTCAATATTGACAGAGACCGAATGGGGTGTATTCAATTGGGACTTTTGAAATTTTTGATGAACTTTTTTAAGTGATGACTTCTATGAATTTCGTGAATTTTTTAGAGATTTGTATGAAATTCGTGAAAGTTTTTTGTAGATTTATAAACTTTCACTTTAAAACTTTTAGAAACTGTTGTAGAATTTAAAAGATTTTTAAAAACTTCCATTTGAGATAGAATGTACGTGGAGTGCAATATTGTGAAATTATCACATACGAGCCGGTGATTCTCACAATTCCGCTCCCCCTTTCTTCTTCCTCATATAATAAAAAAATATTTAAAATAAAATAAATTTTATGACTATAATTATATAAATAATAACAATACATATAAAAAATAAATTTAGCATTTAGTATAATTAATATAATATACATTTAAAGAATAGATGAAAGTATATACTTAAATTTAATTATAAATTAGTCTATATAAAAATTTATAATTGAATTAAAAATAGATATTTTTCAAAACAAAAAAAATGAATGAAAAAAGTTATAAGAATACTATTTAATTCTTTCGTAGAAATAAACAATAAGAGAGAGAAAAAAATAAATTTTAATCATAACTCTAATGTTCGTCAAAGGGAAAAGGAAAGTGAAATATTGAAAGAAAAAAGTAGATATTAATTTTTTTTTTTTTTTTTATGTGAAAGTCTCTCAAAATCTCGTGATTAATAAGAGACAAATTTTGAGATTTTATTTTAGTACTTTCTTCTTAAAAATTAGTACCATAGAGATTTTTATAAAACTTTCCAAAAATTATAAAAATTTAAATACCCCAAGGCTTATAGAGGCCTCTAAAAAAATTTAATTGAGTACACCATTACTTTTAAAGATTTTTTAAAAGTTTATAAAAATCTCAATTGAATACACCAATACTTTTATAGAGTCTCCAAAAGTCTTACATTGAATACCTCTAAACTTTTTAAATCCCAAAAATTTAATAAATGTATCAATTGAATACGCCTTGAAGTTTTCATTAACTTGATATGCGTTATTGGATATAGACAAATTCATTATTTTGTCCAAGAATTAATAATTTCTCAAACTTTCTTGGATGAGTATTGAACATAAATCTTTCAATTAGAAAGACTCGAATGCATACTCGGGCTTAAGCAATTTATGATATTAGAAAAATGTAATTTGAAAAAAAAAAAACTGTTGGATCATATCTTATTTCAATTTAAAAGTAATTTTTGTTGGGAAAAATTCACAATTAAGGCATTAACTATGCACAATTCAAAAATCAGGTTTTAGGTTTAATTAATGCAAAAATCATGTATTTATTTATTAACTAAATATATTTTATTAAATAAATATAATAAAATCACAATTATATAATTAATGGTCACATTTTCATNTTTTTGTTGGGAAAAATTCACAATTAAGGCATTAACTATGCACAATTCAAAAATCGGATTTCAAATTTAATTAATGCAAAAGGCAAGTATTTATTTATTAATTAATTATATTTTATTAATAAAATAAAATAAAATCACAATTACATAATTAATAGTCACATCTTATTTATTGATCCCGTATTAAATAATTAATTGGTCATATATTAATTCGAGATCACAAATCAAAAAATTTATAGGTCACAGATAAAAAAATTATATGTCACAATTTATCAATCAGTCACATATTTAAAAATTTGTCTTTCTCAAATTATATAATTTTAAGGTCACAGATAAAAAATTATATGTCACAATTTATCAATCAGTCACGTATTTTCAAATTTGTTGGTTACAAATTATCGAATTTTAAGGTCGCGGTTAAACAGTTGGTCATAAGTAACCAATAGTAGGTCACATACGATCATCACTTACACTGCTGCCATTGCCGCCTTCACAGCACCACCAACACCATGACAACAAAATCGCCGTCATCGGATCCAATCAATCGCTAACAAAAATCACGACAATCAACTCTATCAGATCTCCAGCCACCAACAACCACCACCTCGTCGTCGCCACCACAACAACATCACCACCAAAAAAATCGTCACCACCAGATCTAACAAAAAAAATCATAAACCNCCACCACCAACACCACGACATCACCACAAACAAAATTGCTGCCACCAAATCCAATCGACCGCTAACAAAAACCATAACAATCAACTCTATCAGATCTCCAGCCACCAACAACCACCACCTCGTCGTCGCCACCACAACAACATCACCACCAAAAAAATCGTCACCACCAGATCTAACAAAAAAAATCATAAACCCGCCACCACCTTCATCCCCATCGCCGCCACCAGATCCACCACCATCACCATCTCCAACAACAACAAAGATATCACCACACCACAACCAACACCCATCACAAACCCGCCACCACCTCCAACCCTGTTGCCATCGCCAGCTAAGCCACACAAAACACCATCCATCGATAAAAAAAAAAAATCAAGCAGAGCCACGGGCAGCAATATTCACAACGTCGCCATCTCCAAGCCTTACCACCGTCGCTACTGCGCAAACCATGGGCCACAGAAAAATTGTTGAAGAAACGCCACAAATCGAAGAAGATTTCAGATCGCCACCCTTGCGGTTCCGCGCGTAGAGACTCCGATCTCTTTATTAAGCAGCGCGGTGTTGCTCAAGTGGTGGCGACAGCGCGGTTCCCGCGACGGCTGCTCCAACGATGGCGACGACGATTTCTGCAAGAGAGGAAGGCATGAGAAGGAGATGAAGAAGAGAGAGCGAGAATAATGAAAAATAAAATTAAGGTTTGTAATTGAATTGTGTGAAAATATTTAATATATAGTTATTATGTAATACCTGATTTTTGATTAAATAAAGTTTAGATCTAATTTTTGAATTTGTAAACTTAAATGCCTGATTTTATGCAATTTCCTCATTTTTGTTTATGATTATAAGTTATAATGTTGTGAATTCTCATAATTGGTTATCGAATCCTTGAAAGCCCTTTTATTTGGCTGTAATAAAGCTCAGATAATTTGATTTGAGATAGCCCAATAATGAGTCTAAAGCCTATTATGAGAAATTAATACATGTCCGACGAGAAATTAAGCATCTTTGAGCATTTCCAAGAAAAAAATATCATATACATTATAAAGAGCACTTATAAATTTAGAGAGTCGAAAACTTTTACACTCCAACAACGCTCTATTTTTTCAGAGTACGTATTTTGCTGCATTATCCACCATCTTTGCCATCGCCAAAAGCCTACTCTCGCTCAAATATGGAGTAGGTTGGCTCTTCATTGTACTTTTCTAAAAAAAATATTTATTAATTTCTTCTCATATTTTATTTAACATAATTTTTATGTGTCGATGACCAATCAATATTGTTAGGTTTAATGTTGTAATTGACATGTTTGTATTGACATGTTTGTGAACAAAATGGACTTAATTGAACGCTTGTAAAAAGTCAAGGATTTGGGTGCAATTTGTATAGATGAGTTAGGTTAGGGTTAGAGGTTGAAAACAAGGAAAACGTGGTGCCAGAGTTTCGCTAGATTGTTGTCAGGACACGGCTCGAGCGATAGAAACAGAACGTCTTCGCCCGCTTGTCGTCTCGCTATCGCTCGAGCGACAGACTCCTTCCCTTGAGCGACCTACTTATGCGACTTGACCTAGTTCACATTTTTAAAGAGTTTTACACGGTGCATAATACTCATACACCTCCAAATATAAATACAAAGGGTCTTGCACGAAAATAGGTGGTTGTCTCATTGTGCTTCATTGATAGAACATATTCAAATCTTCTTTTGTGAGATCCAAGATCACAACTCATTGGCGAAATCATTCATAGCATTCTTGAGATCCAGCAACCATGTTTTGAGGAAAGCATCAAATTGAGGAATCCAAAATACATACTTCTTATTGGTCATAAAATGTACTTTCTCAACTGAACTTCAGAAGTTTCTGGAGGTTGAGAGAGTTGGACTACAAGCGCAGGAAGAGCACAAGAATTGGAGATTTTTGGAATTCTACTTGGAAGATAAGTGTGCAGAAGAACGTAAGACTGTTACATCATGTCTTGATAAAAGATTGTGAGACTGTAAATACAGCGGATCAGGAGGCTACAGGTGGTAGATCGGGAAGTCTAGCAGGGTGGCTGGATAGTATCTACAGTAGCAGATCGCAAGGCAGGAATGAACCGCAGATCTTGGAGTTGCAGGGTGTACAACAGCTAGTGAGGCTTGTCTGGAATTGAACTATAACCCACATTGTCTATAGTGGAGGTAACTGACTTGGTCTCGAAATTTTTACCCAATTGGATTTCTCCGTCATCATACTTGTGTTATTTGTTTTACTGCTTTACAATTTACTGTTTATTGTACAAACTGCGGTAATTCGACATAGGAAAATTGACTTGTATGTTCTAATCATCTAGAGATAGCTAACTTTTAATTTGTTGCATGTTAATTAATTTTTAATTCTGCATATTACACCTATTCACCTCCCTCTAGGTGTTGTTAGGGTCAAACTTGCGTTTTTCAAATATAAATATATTTTGAATAGTTTAAAAAGTAGAGTACTAATACATGTGACTTATTACATGAAATCATTGTATGAAGAATAGAAAGTTGGTTTAACTCTTTAAATTTGAAGAATAAAACACACTCTCTATTTTAAAAAGTTAAAATAGAGTGTCTTGAAGTTTGCTTTTAAACAGTAGATCACATTCAAAATACTTTTTATTTATAAAGAGTATATTAAGCATTATAGAGATAATCTATAACTTTAGAGTTAATTTTTTTATACATTCCAACAAACTCTCTATTTTTGCTTTTTATTTTATTTTTCTCAAGAAAAATTTATTGATTTATCTTCATTAATATAATTTTTTTATATGTTAATTGACCAATTAATTTAAATGTGGTTTGAATGGTTTAAGAAGTAGAATAGTAAAATATGTGATTTATTAAATGTAATCTCTTTAAATTTGAACTTACTCTCTATTTTAAAAGTTAAAATAGAGAGTATGTAGAATTTATTTTTAATTATTAACTCTATAAAATAAATAGCATTTTATATTTAGAGAATCTCTTAAAAATACACTCAAAACTTTAAAATAAAGTGCATTTAACATTTAAAGAGTTTCTTTATTTATAAAGAGTATCTTATGCATAACAAACATTATTTTGAAATTTAAAAAGTAATTTTTTTATGCACTCCAATAAACTATCTATTTCGACAATTTTATTTTTATTTTTTTCCAATAAACGTTTAGCCCGCTTGACAATCATTAAATGAAAAAAATAATGTTTTGAATAGTGATTTATACGAAGATGTGTAATTAAAAAGTAGGGAAAAGTTCTGAGTCTACGTGCAAAATATTTTATCGTATGAAAGTGTGATTGAAAATGAGTACGTAGAAAAAAGAGTTTGAACATAATGATGGTCAAACTTTAGCTTAATAATTTTTCCTCGTATCTTAATCGGCATGTTTTTTAATAATTAATCAATTCAAATATAATTTGAATAATTTAAATTGTAGAGCATTGACATTTGTAATATACTAAATGAAATAATTGTACATTAAGAATAGATAATCAAATCCACTCATTATTTTAAATAGTTAAAATATAGAGTCTTTTGAAACTCATTTTTTAGTGTTGACTCTCTAACATGGAGAGTATTTTGTATTTAGAAAGTCTCTTAAAGATATTCTTAACATAACATTAACCCTCTATTTGAGCCTCATTATTCTCAAAACCTTTTTTTTTCTTTCAAAAACTTAAGTACACATTCACCCATAAAAATAATTTTACACGTAAACAAATTTTTTTCCCTATTTATTAAACACACGTTTTTCAAACCAAAAAATGGGGCTTAAAGAAGGGCTAACTAAATTGGGAACAATACAAACATGCTCGAAAGATACAATTTAAAAATTCAGAAATTTGTTTTAAATTTTCAAAAATCGAGTCATAATTAGATTTTATTAATTAAATATGTAATTAAATTTATTTTATTAATTAAATTTATTGAGATCATAATATTATATAATTTATGGTCACAGTTACGTATTAATCATAAATCACAACTTATTTATCAGTATCAAGTGATCAAATAATTGGTCACGCATACTTTATCGATCACAAATTATTAAATTAATAACTCACGCATTATTTTTCGGTTACAAATCATAAATTTTATTGGTCACAACTTATTTCACAGTCACAAATTATCAAATTAATTAATCACAACTTAACAAGCTGTGGATCACAATTACAAATTTAGTTTCAACCTCACATTTTTAGGTTATCTATTATTTTTTGGTCACAAATTATCTATTTTATCGATCACATATTATTTATTGGCCTCAAGCACTCTTCTTCCTACTTGATCCCACCCTCGCCTTAACCCAACCCCAATTCACCATCGACACCAATCAAACGTTGCACCCACAACTACCATCGTTAGCACTACCATCACCGGCACTAGTACCACCGACACCACCATTTGTGATATCACCTCATCATCGTCGTCACCATTACAATCACCTAACTACAATCTCTACACCACCATCACCCGCCAGCACCATTACTGCTGCCACCTGCATCATCACTTCACCACTATTTGAAAACCACCACCAACTACTAATAAAAATCACCATATGAACTCTGGTTAAACAGCAGATCAGAGGAGGAAGAAACAACCAAAAAACTACTCCCAAAGCCATTGTCACTGCACAACGTGCATTTACATAGCTATGAGTGTTACTGCGGTGGCTCTCGACGATGGTTTTCCAAGTGTAAATGTGTGTGTGTGCGAGAGAGAGAGAGGAGAGAGAGAGAGAGTGTGTGTGTGTGGGGGGGGGGGGGGGGGGGGGGGGGGAGAATGCGGATTAATTTAATTTTGTAATATTATTATTAATATTAAATAGTTGAATTATTATCTAATTTGAAACCTGATTTTTGAATTGGAAAGTTGAAAATCACGTGTGGTGTAATTTTCACCTAACTAAATGAATATGTTTAATGTTTAATATTTATGCTAAATAATTAGATTGAATTATAAAATAATATTTACTTTATATTATTTTACTTACGTTTTAATAACAAATGTAATCGAATATTTGTAAGAGAAAATTAAAGGAAACCCTACTTTTCAAGATTCATATTCAAAAATCAGGTGGAAAGTTTAATTTTTCAAAAATCATATGTTTTAATTAATATATTATTAATTTCAATTAATTTAGAAATCCACCCTACCTCCCTCCACCCACCTCATTTCTCCCAAACTGGTTCTCTCTCTACCTCTTCCTTCTCTCTCGCTGCTCTCCTCTCCTCAGCACCGTCTCCCAAATCGAAACCGCTGCCGCCTCACAGCTGCAGCTATCCTCTCTCTCGTCGTCGTCACAACGATTGAAGCGGCGATTGAAATGGTATATCTGCAGAGGCAACATCTGAAGAGGCGCCGTCGTTGAAGAACCACCCAAACGTAGCTGAGACAGAGTTGGCATTTTACGTGTCGGTGTAGCAGATCTCGACCCAAGCTTGGAAGGGACCATTATTGTGGGTCGAGCAGATGCCTAAAACTTGCCTGCTTCTGCAGAGCTCCACAACAACGTAGTCGGGCCTCAAAAAATGGATAACCCTTAGAACATTACAATCTGATTGTTTGGATATATGTGTGGTTCCAATAAGCCAAATGGCCTTTGATTATGTGAATTCACTTCTCCATGGTGGGACTGGGCTATACTGACTTTTGTTAATCAGAACCAAGGTCCCATTATGAGCTAAATCGAGCAATTCTTGGTGGGTTTTAGCTATTGTGCTTGTGGAATTTTTGAGAATTTCATGAAATCAAAGTCTGCTGGTGGTGGAATAATGGAAGTTGAGGCTCTGCACATGGTAGATGGGATAGAAGATCGTTTAGCAGGAGTTTTTGTTGGTGTTGAGGATCTCACCATAGGAGCCGTGTTTTTTTTTTGTAGAAGGCAATGTGGCTCTTGATG
>CAIGRR010274070.1:0-14633 GCA_903798365.1 Fraxinus sp. 1973-6204 | reverse complement strand
CGCAGTAGGTGCAGTTCTAGGGCAATGTAGAGAAGGTAAGTCTTTGGTGATTTACTATGCTAGTAGAACTCTTAACTGTGCTCAAATGAACTATTCCACTACCGAAAAAGAGTTACTAGCTTTAGTTTTTGCGCTTGATAAGTTTGGATCTTATTTGATTGGTTTCTCCATTACAATCTCCACATATCATGCAACTCTTAAGTATCTTCTTACAAAGAAGGATGCTAAGACGCGATTAATACGGTGGAACTTACTTTTGTAGAAATTTGACATCACCATTAAAAATAAGAAGGGAGTGGAAAATGTGATAGCCGACCATCTATCAAGGCTAACTTTCGAGGATAATGAGATCACATTGCCAATCATAGATGAATTTCCAAATGAGGATTTATTTTCTGTTTCTTCTCTACCATAGTTTGCTCACATTGTGAACTATTTGACTGTAGGTGAGATTCCTACAGAGTGGAGCGCACAGGACAAGAGGAAGTTCGTGGTCGAGGTACGTAATTTTTATTGAGATGATCCATGTCTATTTAAACACTGCCCTGACCAAATTTTAAGACGTTATGTCCCTGATGAGGAGATATCTAGTGTGCTAAATTTTTGTCATACCCTAGCATGCAGAGACCATTTTTTTCTATAAAATAAACCGCAGCAAAAATTTTATAATGTGGTTTCTACTGGCCTACTTTATTTAAGAACACTAATTATTACTATAGATCTTGTGTCAAATGCCAAATATTAGGTGCTTTGTTCCGGAGTAACATGATGCCTCTAAATCCCATTTTAATAATTGAAATATTTATCTATTAGGAATTGATTTCATGGGATCGTTTCCACCCTCTTTTGGTTATTTATATATTATTGTGGCAGTTGATTACGTGTCTAAATGGGTAGAAGTATCATGTTGTAGGGATAATGACAATAAAACGGTTGTTAAGTTTTTGAAAGAAAATATTTTGTCTCGATTTGACACACCACGTGTTATTATTAGTGATAGAGACACACACTTTTGCAACCATTCATTCAAAGTACTCATGAAACAGTATGGGGTCATTCATAAAATCTCTACTGCTTATCACCCCCAGACTAGTGGGCATGTACAATTGGCTAATAGGGATATTAAACAAATATTGGAGAAAACGGTGAACCTTAATCGTAAACATTGGTCCTTAAGACTGAACGATGCAATTTGGGTTTACCTATGGCTTTTAAGACTTCCCTAGGCATGTCATCCTATCGCCTTATTTTTGGAAAGCATTGGCCATTTACCTGTAGAGCTTGAACACTGAGTCTATTTGGCTATCAAATATTTTAATTTCGAGCTAGAAGATGGCGGTAAGTTTTGAAAATTTCAATTGAATAAGTTGGAAGAATTGAGGAATGATGCTTATGAGAGTTCTAGAATCTACAAGGAAAAAATGAAAGCTAATCATGATAAAAACATTCTTAGAAAGACATTTGAACAAAATCAAAAAGTGTACTTATATGATTTTAGACTTCACAAGCACCCAGGAAAACTTCGATCTAGGTGGACTGGCCATTTTATGGTGCAATAAGTTTTCAATAATGGAGCCATTGAAATTGAGGATCCTAATGATGGTAGGGTATTTAAAGTGAATGGGTAGCGTCTTAAGATCGTTTATGGCCAACAGGTGCTTGCAGTGGAAGAGATTCCTCTTGCAGACCTTGTTTTACCATCCTTGACGTTCCTCAGGTTTACTTTTCACTTTTTTTTTTTTTTTGTAAATTAGTTTTTAGGTTTCTTTTCGTTTCTTGCTTAATTTTTTTTAAAAAAAATTGAGTACTTTTCCGGTTAACCATCATTCCAACCCTATGTTAATTTAATCCAATATTCAAGTGATACTCTTTCTTTTCCCTTTGGTAGGAATGTTTAGACATCGAGGACAATGTCCGTTTTGGTTGGGAGAGAGTTCATTGTTGAGTTTGTTGTGAATGGGCATTCATCATTTTACTGCAACTTTTATGTGATTATTTGTGCTATATATATAAATAAATAAAAATTGCATTATTTATTTATTTATTTATTGTTTTTTTCTGGCATTAGATTATAGCTTTAGTTTTGTGTGCTTATGTGAGTTTGATAACTTTGCTGGCTATGATGTGATTATTGGAATATGTATCCACTGTGAATAATGAAAATAGTGTAGTGTTAGAATAGTCAAAATCTATTTGTGTGAAACCTGACATTCTCTATGCACGTTACTCATGTTTGATATATTTATCATATCTAATTGAGGGAATTCCGACACTTCACTGTTTTAACTCGTTGATTTTAATTTCATTACTTGATCCATTGACATTTAAATTTTATTTCGAAAAACAAATCATTTTCAAATTATTCACGAAAAGTCCTAGTTGAATCCTTCAGTATTTTTCCATTTCCTTGTGGAATCGATACCCCAAAGCTGTGCTGCAATTTAAATGATCCTATCCAATTGAGGAAATCCCGACCTTCGCTGTTTGAACTCGTTGATTTTAATTTCATTATTGATCCATTGATATTTAAATTTTATTTCAAAAAATAAATCATTTTCAAACAATTCACGAAAAACTCTAATTTGCTGAACCCTTGAGTATTTTTCCATCTTCCTGTGGAATCGACAACCCAAAGTTGTGCTATAATTACCGCGTTATTCTTTGGATATAATCAGGTTTTGACAGTTGCTATGAATTTTGGATAGTTGCTTTGCTTGGAACTCTATTGAGAATATAAGTTACAGTTTCCAAAATAGCCACCAGAGAGATTCTAGTAAGGTGGAATGACTAATCATACTCCTTACCATGTCGTTAAGTGTTCTATTTCGTCTTTCAGCAACACCATTCATGCTAGGAGAACAAGCATGGTGTACTGTAGGAAGATTTCACATTCCTCTAGGGATTTAGCAAAAGGTCATGGACGTTGTTCTCCTAATCTATCATATCTACAATAGTATTTATCACCACCGTCAGATTTGATGTGTTTTATCCTTTCATCAAGTTGATTTTCAACTTTAGCCTTATAAGCCTTAAACATATCCAGTGATTGATATTTCTCATGAGTGAGATACAGGTAACCATAATGTGAATATTCATCTATGAACGTAATAAATGACTGTTGACCATTCCAAGAAGTAAAAATGAATGACCCATAGATATCCATATCCATATGAATTAGTTCCAAGATGCCGAAAGTTTTATTAGCACATAATCTCTTTATGTTTATTTGTTTGTTTCCCTTTAATGCAATTTACACAAACACTTAAGTCTGGAAAATCAAGGGGATCAAGAATTCGTTTTGACATAAGTTTTTCAATTCTCCTTGAAGAAATGTGACATAAATGCTTATGCTATAATGAAGCAAAATTCTCATTGGTAGACTAGATTTACGTTTAATACCTTGTGAATTCACATGCAATGTTTCATTATAAAAGACAACCGAACTAAGCAAATATAGATTATCATATTCAGATAAAAAACCAGTACCCACAAGATTTGAATCAAGAAAAAGACTAAATAACCAATTTTTGTCCAAAATAGAAATAGAAACCAAATTTCATCTAAAAGACGGTACTTGAAAGTTTTTTTCAAATCCAAATAAAAACCAATCTTTAATAATAATAATCTAAAATTTCCTATAGCCTCTACTTCAATTGATTTGCCATCATCCACATAGATAAATCTTTCAGCATCATTTAGCTTTCAGTTGTTCAGACAACCTTGCATTGACACACTTATATGAGTAGAGGCACCAGGATCGATCCACCAAGTATGTCTATGTACTGAAACTAAATTAACATCAGAACAAATCAAAATGAGAAACGTACATTTCTTTATACACCAAGCACGGTATTTGTTACCATCCATTTTCCAGTATCCTGGGATTCTACAAAAGTAACAGCCAGATGATTTATCTTGTTCAGGCTTTTACTATTTCTTTTGAGCTGGACCGAGTGCAGCTTCCTTATTCTTTCTTTTCTTGAGCTTGTCTTTATAGGTACTAGCCATGTGAGCACTTTCAATCCTTTCTTGCTTTAGCATTTCTTCTTCTTGCACACAGTATGAATGAGCTCATTTAGAATCTACTTCTCTTTTTGACAGTTATAGCTGACCTTAAATTGATTGTATTATGCAAGAAGAGATATCAAAACCAAATGCACAAGCAAATCATTAAAATGTTTAAGCTTTAGTGCTTTCAGTTTTGAAGCAATATGAGACATCTCCATGATTTACTCTCGAATATTTCCTTTATCTTTATACCTTAGTGAAACTAAGTTCTCCAAAAGCATACTAGTTTCGGCCTTATTTCTTTTCGTAAAGAGTTTTTCAATTTAATCAAGAAACTCCTTGGTAGTAGTTACTCATCGGACACAGCGCCTCTAATGGTTCTAGAATACCTACTTCACGATCATAAGACTCATGCGGTTTGAACGATCCCACTTATCAAAGTCCCTTTTTCATCAGCGAAACTTTTATCTTTAAGTGCGGCAGGTTGTTCAGTCCTTAACTCAAGATCTAAGTTCATGCAGCAAAGAATGATCTAAATGCTCTCTTTCTAGTCCTTAAAGTTTGTTCCATTTAGCATGGGAATAGATTTGATATTTACAGATATTATAGAAAAAAAAGAGTTAATTGAATAGAGAACAAAGACAAAGAAATATGTTCACGTTAGAATCCATATTAAACAATTAAATAATTCAAATAATGGTAAACCCCTTCACAAAAGACTGAGCACAGCATTGATACTTAGTCTTTGGATGGAAATACCAACTTGTAGGTGGTATTCTTGGTGTAGTAATCAAATACACACAATAAACTATGTCAAACAATTGTCACATATTTATTACCACATGTATGCATGTAATTCGATTTACCTTCCTTTGTACCAGTGAATATCTGCATGAATTAAAAGCACACAACTTTCCTAATATTCCAAATAAGTTAATCTAGACAAGAGATGTCACTTTGGTAACATGTTGCTTCAATTAATTTGGGCGCAACAACGCCCGATGCTTGGCACTGTGTTTGGTTGACACAGCGAGCGTCGCTGCTGTAATTCTAGAAAAATCCCTAAAAATTCATATTTTTGAAATTTAGGGTTTGAAATTCACATCACAAATTTTAGAAAACCTAATTATGAATTTCAACCCTAAAATTCTTCCTTTAATCTCAATGTTTTAACATGGATGACTCTGATACCACTTGTTAAATTTTATGAAACTTAAAATTTATAAATTTCCAAGATCTCCATGTCAAATTATCAAGACAACTGATTAATGTGAAATATACCTTGATCCATTGATTTGTATCTTGAATCTTGAATTGCAAACTTTGATTTTAACTTCTTGATTTTTTGCAATTTAATTGCTTCTATCTTTCTTCTTGATTCTTGATTGTATTTCTTGATTCTTGATTGTGGGTTTTGGATCTTCTTGTTCAATAAGTTTTCTCTCTAAATTATTATGTTGATGAGATGACACAAAGAAAGAGAATTTCATATAAATTGAGGACAATAACTCTATAAATAGTTTCCACGTGTATTTCTCCCATCATGAAATACAATTTTAAAGGAATATGGTCTCTACATATATAATTCGGCTCACTTTATTTAGATGCCTAAAGCCTAATTACTTAATTCTTTATTAGATCACTTATACTTAAGAATGCTTTCTAAAACTTCTTTCCCAAAATAGCCACCATCGTCTTCCTCTCCACTTTCTGGCTGCAACCCTAGATCTACAGCCATCGCCACTCTTAGTGGGGCTAAACTGCCACCATGGCTGAATCTCCCGGCCATAATAAAGAACATATTGCACCTAATTCGAAGATTAATACCCCATATCCTTCTATCCCAGGTTCTTATGCAGCAGTCGTAACCTCTTCGCTGATTCGCCATGAGCTATCATCGATACCTGTGGTGGATGTTGCTATTTCATTAAGGCAGCCACAACGGAAGGGAAGCACACTGTGATATTTTTCCCTCTTAAATTACAAAGATATAAACCTCCTCTACAAGTTTCCCTCATTGCCAAATTCTCGAAATCTCGCCATTGAATGGATGTAATTCGTCATCATATCAGCACCAAATGGGGACTAATTACTATTCCAATCATCAGCTTCATTGATAGGTGACATGTTCTGATTAAACTTCAGAATACAGAGGACTTCTCCAAAACGTGGACAAGGGATTCTCACTCCATTAAAGGTTCTCTATTTAGGCTATTCAAATGGTAAAGGTATTTCAATGCTAAAGAAGAGTCTCCAGTCACACTGGTTTAGATTAGGCTACCACTTCTTCGATTAAATTTATTTATTCCTTCTTACCTGCAGGCAATTGTGAAACCACTTGGTAAGTTTTTGGATACAAATCTTCCTACTATCACGTTTACTAGACCTAGCTATACAAGAGTTTGTGTTGAAATTGATATTTCGGTTGCAAGGAGTAATCTGGATTGGATAAGATAATGGTGAAGGGTTCTAGCAAAAGGTGGTATATGAGAGATCCCCTAAATATTGTGTGCATTACAGGCTACATGGTCATGAGAAGCTTGATTGTAAGAGATTGACTAAACAACATTATAATGTATCAGACTCCAAGCAGTCAGATTCTAGAATAAGTACCTTAGTGCCTACTGGTAATAAAAGTATTTTGAAAGTGGATAGACTAGTAGAGGGAGAAAAGGAGCAGAATTTAAATGTTGCTAATCATAATGGAAAAAATGGTAGTGTAGAAGTGAGTGTAGAAGTGAGCTTGGAAAATCTAGTTGCACATGACAATTCTAAAAATCGAAGCTACAGCCCCACAACAGAGGAGTTACAAGATGTAGGATAGGAAGATAAGTCTTTCGCAGTACATGATACAATTATGGAAGAAAACAACCAGATTAAGGGCAACTGCAATGGAGAAAGGAGTCTCAATAAAGAACCAGGAAAAGAAGTAATACTTGCTGAAAAAGGAGCTCCTCTAAATGGGGATTTTCATCCAATAAAAAGATATCTTTGGCTTCAACCCAGAACATGATCCCAGTTCGTGATATGGATAGCATTCATATCGACAATTCCTTTGATGCTTTAGTTGATACTTTAAACCTGGAGGCCCCATAGCAGATTGGTGGTGATCAGACTTTAAGACCTGAGAGGGATGATGTTTATCACTCAGATTCAGATACTCTAGATATCAGAGCCAATAACTGTCGTAATAGGAAGCTCAGATCGATCAGGTCAGAGATAACCCTTAACAATTTCTCTAATGAGTGCATTCCTTGTATGGAATGCTAGGGGGTTGGCAATGCAACAACAACCTGTCACCTTAAATTTATTCATATAAAGTATAATATTGCGTTTTTAGCCATTCTTGAACATATGTTACCTTTTAACAAAGCTTCTCATTTTGCCAGAAAGGTAGGGCTCTCCTAGGTCTGTTCCAATGACATTAAAGGAGAAAAGGTTTGGTTGTGTCTCCCTGGCAATCATAGCTTTACATTGCTGGGAGCTACTAATCAATTTCTAGCAGTTATATTGGATTGGAAGGGAGTCACTGTTGTGTTGGTGGTTGTGTATGCTAAATGTGATTATTTGTTAAGGAGAACTCTTTGATCTTCCCTTTTGCCAATTCTATCTACTAATTTGCCTGTCATGTTTATAGGGGATTTGAATATTGTGAAAACTGATGAGGAGAAACTTGAAGGTGGTCCAGTTTTGCATGTTGCTAACATTTTGTACAATTTATTGATACAAATTCGTCGTATGATGTTCCTTCCACAGGTTCTCGGTTTACATGGCATCGTAACAGGAATGGCTCGTTATTATGGGAACGTCTTAACAGGGCTCTTGTCAACCATAACTGGATGGTTGCTTTTCCAGACTCTATGGTGGTGCATCTTGAGCGAAACCATTCTGATCATGCACCCCTTCTACCACGCATAGAGGAAGATTATAATAAGGGGCCCATGAGCTTTAGATTTCAAAGGATGTGGCTTCAACACTCAGCTTTTCTCCTTATGGTGTCAAAATTCTGGATGAGGCCTTGCTTTCTTTTTGGTATAGCTTGATTGTCTGATAAGCTGAAGAGATTAAAGGATGATTTAAAACTCTGGAACAAAGTTATCTTTGGGAATATTTTTCAGAAAATCAATGAAACTCGTGACAAAATCATTATTCTTGAAAACAGTATGCAATCTGATCACACTTTAGATGCTAATCTCACATGGTTTGGTTTTCTTTCATACTTTTCAAGCTAATATTTTATGTCCTTCAAAGTATAAAGAAAATAGAAATGATATTTAAAGAACTCAATCAAACCTAGTTAAGCATTTAATGTGAATTGTTGCGTTAGTTAAACTTGAAAATGCAAATCAATATCAATATAAATATATTTATTTGTTTATATGTTAAAGACATGTTAATTTTAAATACTCACATGGACATAATAGAAGAAATGAAGAGGTTTCTATCTTTCACCTTCAAAATGAAAGATCTTGGACAAGTACATATCATATTATGTATCAAAATTATAAAGACTAGTGGGGGCTATATTTTAAGTCAATCACATTATATAGAGAATATAATAAATAAGTTTAAGCATTTGAACATAAAAGAGTTTAATACCCCTCTTGATTAAAGCTCTAAACTCTTTGCTCTTTCTCGTCGCTGGGTGCCTAAGTATCCTTCGTAAACCTTTCATCATTTGAATCTCCTTCTTTTGGCATACTGATATAACATTCACGGTTAATAAACTAAGTAAGTTTACTAGTAATCCGAACAAGGGTCATTTGGGGGAGTTCTTGGTTATCTAAAGAAAACCAAAAACCTACGTATACAATATTCAAATTCTCGACTATATTGGAAGGATTTATTGATGTTAGTTGGATATGTACCACTGGTGAAAGTAAATCTACTTTGGGTTGGGTATTTATTCATGGAGAAGGTGCAGTTTCTTGAAAGTCTAATAAACAAATATGCATAACACTTTCAACCATGGAATCTAAATCTGTGCATTAGCGACACCGAGAAAGAAGTTGAATGGCTTAAGGATCTTCTATATGATATACCTTTGGAATCGAAGAATACATTTTCGATATTATCATGTGTGATAGTTAAGCTACATTANCTAATAAACAAATATGCATAACACTTTCAACCATGGAATCTAAATCTGTGCATTAGCGACACCGAGAAAGAAGTTGAATGGCTTAAGGATCTTCTATATGATATACCTTTGGAATCGAAGAATACATTTTCGATATTATCATGTGTGATAGTTAAGCTACATTATCAAAAGCACACAATGAGGTTTACAATGGGAAGTCTAGGCATATGACTTTAAGACATGATTATGTAAGAAAATATTAGAGAGTGTTATAATTTTCCTAAACTACGTTAAGTCAAATGAAAATTTATCGAACCCTTTAACTAAACCTCTAGTAGAGATCAAGTAGGATGGGGTTGAAACTACTAAATTAAAAAGATCCACCAATGACAGCAACGTACCTATCATTACTAAAATAATAATTCACAGGTTCAAATGTCCATCGATAAGTAGATTGTTTCAGCATTATTATTTCCAAAAATCCTATCACAAGCTAACAATGCTAGTTGTTACTTAAAGGAAGGTTAAGCTTTAAAATCTTAGCCCATGTTTGAGCCACATTAAAATTTTCATTCTCATTTTTCTACTCATTTTCAACCACACATTTTTCAATAAAATAATATTTTTTATCACATCAATAACTTTTCCTTCTTTTTCAACCACACATTCTCCATCAATCTAATATACCAGAATATATTCTTTCAAAATAATGTGGCTCAAACACAATAAAATTCAGTATTAAGTACAAGTATCTCTAAAACTAAAAAAATACTAGAAGAACTTCATCTAAATAAAATTCGAGGTGGTGTTAACTCAACAAGAAGTTGGAGTTTCGAGCTTAAAAGTTCAACAAATAGGATAAGCGCAAGGTCATAAAAGCACTAAGCAAGTTTAAGGAACTTGTACAACACATGACTTATGTCCATGTTTTCACCAGTATCATCAGAAGAAATAACTGGTTCAAAGCTATAATGCTACCTGAAACTTCGATGATATTTTGTGAGAATTATAATATGGTTTGATTCAAATCGAAAGATATCTAATCCTTAAACATAAGTGATGTTAGCTTGCATATGAAATCCATATAATTTTGAACAAGTGAATGATTGTTGTAATTTTGTTCAAGAATTATAATAGAAGGAAGAATCTGACATGCATTGTACACTGAGGAAAAGAAAAAACTAATGTTGAGATCAAAATAGAAGAAAATTGGCGAAAAAAAAATAAACTTGCTTCATCGCCTAGTCTATAATCTGACTATCTTCTGATGCTTAACTGATGCAGAGGGGTTATGATTTGTACTACGCTATTACCTTAGGTTTTTTCCAATTTTGGTTTTGGGTGACTTTTCATGAAAAATTTCAACATTTTCATGGATAATTGGCACTATTTCGTGGTGATGTTTGGAAAACTATAAATGGGTGATAATTTTCTATAATCTATATGTTTTTTAACCATATAAAAGAACCAAAAAAAAAAAAGTTGTTCTCAATTCAATTCTCTATTAAAGACAAACATCCTAGTGTTCTTTAAGTTCTTGGAAAAAAATACAAGTGCTTAAGTATTTTCTTCTTGAAGCCTTGTTATAATCCTACAAATCATTTGCCACTAAACCCTTTAAGCAACAAAATAATCCTAGAGAGGCAAATATCATTTGAGGACATCGATTGCACGTTCAAGTCTATTACTTTATTTTCGGTGCTCTTGTTATTATGCTTGTTATCTCCTTCTCCATTCTCTTGTTTTCACAACAGATAGACTAGTGGGAGATGCATTTTATTTATTGATGAAGCGTTTGATATTACTAATAATGTAGGCTCTCTTATGGTCTTCTTATGAATAGTGAAAAAGATCAAACTGGACATTTGATTATCATTGACCTTTTGAGGAATGATAGGGGTGTGTTTGTGAGCCCAGCTCTGTTCATATGCCTAATATTATGGAAGTTGAATCCTATGCTAAAGTTCACACAATGGTGAGTACAATATGGTGAACAACGTCATCAAACGTTAGTACGATTCGTTGTAATTGTTTAATTAAACAATGAATAAGTGACTTTCGTGCCAACTTCGACCAAATATTCGGACTAGATCCAATATTCAAATTATGAAAATAAATAGACTAACATGTTTTACTCGTCGAGTAGATCTTCATGGTATATTTGGAATCCCCAAACCAATTTCGAGTGAATGAGAAATTACGGTCTAAAGTTAGAAGAAAATAGAGAAAACTAGCTCGCTTAGCGCTCGAGCAAGTAGGCCGCTCCAGCAACAGAGTCTCTATTTCTGACACTCGAGTGACGCAAGGGCAATAGGCTAGCGACAGCAAAAGCTGTGACCCTTGGCAAAGGTTGCTGAATTTGGGGCACGACACATCATTCACAACATTTCATTCTCTATAAATTAGACCTTTAGAACGTCCATTTGTTCATCCCAATGATATGCAATCATAGCCTAACATTAAATTCATCTTTTCATAGCCTAAATTCTGCATAAAACTTATTTTTCCATTTTCATTTGAAAGAGTACAACACTTGTTCATCCCAATGATATGCAATCATATCATAACACCAAATTCATCTTTTCTTAGCCTAAATTATGTATAAAAGGCTGTTTTTCCATTTTCCATTTAAAAGGAGTACAAAATTCAATTTTCGGTTAGTTGTTATTGTGTTTTGAAGAACTACTAACACAAGAAGTTTGTCGTTGCATTTTAGAAGTTGATTGTCATCATCCGTAGGCACCGTTACGAGGAAATTCGATTTAAGAATAAAGAGTTCAACTCTTGCCTCAACTTTGCATACATTTTTTTATAGGCATTGCTTTGACATTCTTTCGTTTGGTGTTTTCTCACTCTTATCCTTATCGTTACTCCGTCAAATTTTTGATAAGGTTGCTAAGTTGATTTTTTGGTTTAAAGTCATCACTCAAATCTATCATTTTGGTCAACATTCTTAAGTCAAATCTTCCGGTTGAGTGATAACTTTATTCTAGTATTGTATTCGATTAAACTGATTTCACTTCGGGTTAACTTCTTTTACTCCTTCTCAAATTTTGATTTTGGTTTATCTTCTATTTTTGTAAGCATAAATGAATACGGGTAACAATACTGATATCTCTTCGAATTATACTTCGAATATAGGAACTTTCGAAAGAATGTTACCTAACTTGGCTCCTACCATTGTGATTCCTTCGTTTGCAGTTGCCCCTATCACCATTTATACTAATTTTGTTCCACATGGAGAGAAATCGAAGAAGTTTAGTGGGATTGATTTCAAGATATGGCATCAAAAATGTTGTTCTATCCACGACCCTAAACTTGGCAAAACTCTTGAAAGAAAATGCTTCCTCCGTACAAGAAGGGAAAATAATAGAGTATCATTAATTGCATTAGATGCTTGGAAACATTCCGACTTCTTATGCAAAAAATATATTTTGAATGGGTTGGATAACACATTATATAACGTGTATAGTTCCATGAAATTTGCCAAGGAATTATGGGAATCTTTGGAAAAGAAATACAAGATTGAAGATGCCATAACTAAGAAGTTCATTGTGGGAAAATTCTTAGGCTGCAAAATTGTAGATTCTAGAACGGTCATCTGTCAAGTTTAAGAATTGTAGGTTATACTCCATGAAATTCAACCGAGAATATATCTATAAGTGAATCAGTTCAAGTGGCTGCAATGATCAAGAAACTTCCACCAATGTGGAAGGACTTAAAAAATTATTTCAAGCATAAGCGCAAGAAGATGAATATTAAAGAACTCATTGTCCGGTTGAGAATTGAAGAAAATAACTAAAATTCGGACAAACGTGTTGGAAGTCATATACTATAAGCTAAGGCTAATGTGGTGGAATCCTATAACAAAAGCAAGAAAAGAAAGCATTCTGTCGAATCATCCAAGAAGAATGCAAAGAAGTTCAAGGGCAATTACTATAATTGTGAAAAGGTTGAACATCGCTCTATTGATTGTCGTAAACCTAAAAAGAAAGTCCAAGTGAATATTATTGAATCTGATGCAATATCTAATAGTATATCAGATATAAATTTGTTGGCCATTATTTCAAAATGCAACAATGTTGGAAATCCCATGGAATAGTGGGTGGATACAAGTACTACCCGTCATATTTGTGCCGACAAAAATGTTCTCATCCTACACTCCGACCAATGGTGAGAAGTTATTCATGGAAAACTCTTCAAGTTTAAAGTTTGAAGGACAAGGTAAAATTATTTTGAAGATGACAACTGGCAATGAACTTAGCCTTGATAAAGTTCTTCATGTGCCGAATATTCGCAAAAACTTAGTATCGGGTTCTTTGTTAAGTAAGAATGGGTTTACATTAGTCTTTATATCAGATAATTTTATGCTTACCAAGAATAATATGTATGTAGGCAAAGCCTATGTAAAAGATAGACTATTCAAGATGAATGATATCACCATTATACCGAATAACTCAAGGAATAATATATCATCTTCTACTTATATTCTTGAGTCATCTAATTTATAGCATCATAATTAGGACATGTAAACTTTATCTATATGTTTAATACTGAGTATGCATTTTAATACAAATGAAAAATGCAAAATTTGTGTAGAGGCTAAGTTAGCTAAAGCTTCATTTCATCCGATTGAACGTAGCACAACACCCTTAAAACTTATTGACACCGATATATGTGACTTAAGGTACGTCCAAACAATGGTGGTAAAAGAAATTTCATCACATTCACAGATGATTGTACAAGATACTGCTAAGTATAATTGTTGAAAAGAAAAGATGAAGGTTTGGAAGTGTTTAAACATTATAAAACTGAAGTTGGAAATTAACTTGAAAAAATTAAGGCGATTTGTTGTGATCGAGGTGGAGAATATGTTGCACCGTTTGAAGAATTTTGTTTAGAATATGGAATTATTCACTAAACAACATTGTCATACTCAATTCATTCTAATGGTGTTGTTGAATGCAAGAATCTAACACTTAAGGAAATGAAGAATGCAATGTTGATTAATTCAGGCTTGCGTCAAGACTTGTGGGTGGACGCTATACTTTCGGCAAATTATATCCTTAATAAAATACCACATAAGAGTAAGAATGAATCACTTTATGAGTTATAGAAATGTCGAAAACCTTCTTACAAATATATTAAAGTGTGGGGGTATTTAGCAAAGGTACAAATACCTAAACCTAAACAAGTAAAGATTGGACCTCAGACAATTGATTGTGTCTTTATCGGATATACAAACAATAGTAGTGCAAATCGACTTTTGGTTCATAAATCCAAAATACTTGATGTGCATTGATTACGCCCAAAGAATAACGAGGTAGTTGTAGTGCCGCTTTGGGGTGTCGTATCCACAGGGAGATGGAAAATGCTCAAAGGATCAAGAAAGCGATGAATTGTTCTCTTAAATATGTAGTAAGATTCAATGTGAAAGGTGAAATTAAAATCAATAATTAGAAGCAGTGAAGCGTCCCTCAGTTGGATCGGATCATTCACATCAATTAATCCATCAATAAAGTGAAAATGAGATTAAAATTCGATA
>CAIGRR010274028.1:0-10892 GCA_903798365.1 Fraxinus sp. 1973-6204 | reverse complement strand
CAACGTATCGATGACGTGTCGTGTTATCGGATCCGTGTCGGTGCATCATAGTTTAAAGCTTACTCCTAATTGCCATTTATGAGGCTTATGCAAGATTTACTGTGGCTTATGCCTCGACCTAGTGAGGTTCACGCATCGAGGCTAAACCTCATGGTTACTGAGTTATTCTCCCGTATGTCTTGCCTATTCTGTGCATTGCACTATAGCCTTAGCTTTTTGGAATAATATTTTATAACCTAGAATGTCATATATGTTTTTAAGTTTCTATATTTTGCCTTTTCTGTTCTATTATTTATACCTTTGAAGTTGTTTTGTTATGCGCGTATTTTTGTAGTTTTATATTCTTTTGACTTATTTTATTGATTGGTCTTGATGCTTACTCCTCAAAACGTCCCGAGGCTTGTGCATCGCCTCACAAAGGTAAAAAAATCGATACTCAGTTTAGCCTTTCTAAACATTGCCCCTATCCCTCATTTTGTCAATTTCTGATCTACTGCCAATGCAAGCACCTATACCACCTCAACAAAGCTTCACTCAAAGGAGGTTTTGACTAACCATCTTAATGACACTTCACCATTTATAGTCACAACCCAAACATGAATTCGTGTCCAAGGATTCAAGACCGATCCGATGTCAGATAGGCTAATAAGATTTTGCAATATTGTCTAATTGCTCTAGGTTAAGCATAACAACCTACCTAAAAAACTTTTGTTTCTTTGTCGCACTGGTAAATGAACGTGATTAGTGGCATGTATGGTTGAAATACAACCTATATTTGAAGAGAAATAAGGATTTCTGTATTTCTCAATAATATTAACATCCCCTATTACAATCTACTTTTATTACACAAGATGAAAAATAAAGGGAAAATAATCTGCTAAGAAAGATAACATCTAATCCTACCAATTATTCTAAAATTACAATTTCTTATTATTTACACTTTCCATTCCCAGTCCTTTCCATTCTCGATTTTCTACACTTTCCCTTAAGTTGAACTGTAGATGTTGACCATGTTTAACTTGTGATTGTGGTTGTTGAAAATTTGTTTAGACAATCCTTTGGTGAAGATATGTGCTGTTTGCTCATGTAGGGACATGTCATATAAATAATTCCATCGTCCACCTTTTCCTTGATGAAATATCTATCCACTTCCACATGTTTGGTTCTATCATGTTGTATTGGGTTGAGAGACATGTTGATTGTTGCTTTCTTATCACAATGAGTTTGATAGGAAATTTTACTCCGACTTTTAATTTTTCCAAGAGTTTCTTTATCCATAACCTTTCACATATTCCTTGTGCAATAGCTCTAAATTCAGTTTCAGCGCTGCTTCACGCCACTACAGATCGTTTCTTGCTTCTCTAAGTTACAAAATTTTCCCACAAAGGTGTAATAGCCTGTAGTGGATCTTCTATCGACTGTTGATCCAACCCGATCTATGTCCATGAATATTTCCACTTCTTTCCTTTTAATTTTTTCGAAGAATAGTCCTTTTCCAGAGGTACCTTTTAGATATTCGAGGATTTGTACATTGCTTCTAGGTGGACCTCCTTAGGAGAGTGCATGTGCTAACTTACCATGCTGACTGCGAAAGCAATGTCAGGTCGTGTGTGTGAGAGATAAATTAACTTTCCAACTAGTCTTTGACATTTGTCTATTTCCACCGACTTTCCTAAATCCCTTGGTAGTTTTCTTGCCTCAATAGGTGTATCACTTTGATTGCATTGCAGCGTGTCAGTTTCAGTCAAAAGGTAAGGATGTATTTTCGTTGGGAAACACTAATACCCTTCTTTGATCTTGCAACCTCCATACCCAAGAAGTACTGCATTTGTACTAGGTCTTTTACTTTTAAATTCAGCGGCTAAGCATTTTTTTAACCTTTCCATCTTAGCTATGTTATCTCCTATTAGGATTATAACATCTACGTATACAATTAGGATAGTCCTTGCTCCATCTCTAGATTTTTGGAAGAACATGGTATGATCTCATTGCTCTTGCTGATATTCTCGTGTTTTCAATACCTTTGCAAATCTGTTGAACCAGGCTCTTGGTGATTGTTTGAGCCCATATAAAGATTTCTTGAGTTTGCACACTTGATTTTCCTCGTCTCTTTTATTGAAGAAGCCTGGTGGTAGTCATGAAGACTTTCTTCTAGTTTTTCATTGAGGAATGCATTCTTAATGTTCAACTGTTGAAGATGCCAGTTTAGATTCACTGCTAATGTTAAAGGAACCTGAACTGTATTTAGTTTTGCCACCAGTGTGAATGTTTCTGTGTAGTTAATGCTATATGTTTGAGTATATCATTTGGCAACTAGACGAGCTCTATAGCGTTCTATTACCCCATCAGCTTTGTATTTCACATTAAAGACCCTTTTGCAGCCTACAGGTCACTTTCCTTTCGGTAGGTTTATCACTTCCCAAATTTCTTTTTTTTTTCAGGACTTTCATTTCTTCCATTACCTTCTCTCTCCATTTGGGCGATTCCAAGGCCTCCTGAATATTTCGTGGGATCTCTGTTTTAACAAGGTTAGCAGTAAAGGTATGAAACCCTGTAGATAGAGCATTATAAGATATGAATTTTGAAATAGGGTGGAGAATACACGACTGAGTTTGTTTTCTGATAGCAGTAGGTAGATTTTGATCTGGAGATCTAGGATTGTCAGAGGGGTTCTCAGTAGGTCCTATCACTGGTTCCGACTCCCTTGGTGCCTCAGGTGTGAGAGTTTCCTTATACTCCGACTTTCACTTTTTTGAGTAAACCATTATCTCTTTGTCACTTTGTTTTCCACCATCTCTCTCTGGATTCAAGTTTTCTTCTGTATATGACACATTAGATGGTAGGGTGACATGATCTGAATATGTTAGGTCCGGTGAGGAAAGATCGAAGTCTAGGAATTCTTGATTTAAGAATCGATCTTCACGTAGACTCTCCTCCTGAAGAGAAGGTTTTTGAAAATAAGGTGTTTTTTCGAAGGTGACATCAAGGCTGAAAAATACCCTTTTTGTAGACGGGTCATAGCATTTATAGTCTTTTCGAGTAAGTACCCAATAAATACTCATTTGACTGGACGTGGTTCAAGTTTGGTTCGATGATTAGAGTGAACATGCACAAATACAATACTTCCAAACAATTTTAGAGGTAGATCTGAACTAAGACGGGAAGTAGGAAAGTATTTCTCGAGTCTTTGTATAAGTGAGTCGAATGAGAGAGTGCGACTAGGCATTCTATTGACGATATATGTAAAGGTTAAAATGACATCTCCCCAGAATATTTTTGGCATATTTGTAGTGAACATTAGAGCACGAGCAACTTCGAGTAGGTGTCTATTTTTTCGTTGGGTAATCCCATTTCGTTAAGTGTTGACATAAGAACTTTAGTAGACTATCCCATGTTTTGTCAGATACTCTTGCAAAGTGGTATTGAAGTATTCCGTGCCATTATCAGTGTGCAGAATTTGAAGCTGTGTTTGAAACTGGTTTGGATCATAGTGGAAATTTATAAATATTGAACGAACATCTTTTTTTTTTAAGTAGGCAAACCCAGCATACTTGAGTGTGGTCGTCGATAAATGTGACCATTTGGTTTGGGTATTGAAGGAAGGTCCCCATAAATCACTCAGAATCACAGCAAATGGTTTAGATGGTTTGTATATGAAAGTTGGAAAAGATGTACGTTGATGCTTTGCAAATTTACAACTTTCACATTAAAACTCAATAAATGTTTTATTCATGAAAATAGAAGGGATAACACGTTTCAAGTATTGTAAGCTAGGGATTACCTATTCTATTGTGCCATAACAAAATTTAACTATCACTAGGAACAGATGCTGAATTACAACTTAAAAGTTGACCTAGTTTACTCACATTAGCTTCCTCGAAGTAGTACATACCCTCACACTCTTCAACACTGCCAATTGTCTTCCCCGATGAAAGTTCTTGGAAGACACAATATGATGGTTAGAAATTAGCAGAGCAATTAACTGACTAATAGATAACATGTTACAATACAATTTTGGGACCTGGAGGACAGATTCCAGTGTTAAGGACTTAGAGATTCGAATACTCCATTTTCCTGCAACAGATGCGAGTGATCCATTTGCAATTTTTACTTTAATGTTTCTAGCACAGGTTGAGTATGAAGAGAATGTGGTATGAGTCCATGTGATCTAACGCAGTAGAGTTAATAGTCCAAGCGGTCATATATCTTGAGGTGCTTAAGGCTTTAAGAAAGTTACCTTTGTGGGCTAGTGAGCTAGAAGGACCTTTAGGAGAAGGCTGACCAGATGTTTGAAGACTCGAGAACATTTGATAGAGTTGTTCCAGTTGTTCAGAACTGAAAGCATAGCTTGGAGTTGAATTATTTAGTCGCTGCTTGGTACCCTTGACTCGTACTGTTTTGCCTTGGTTTCCAGGCAGTGGGTTTTTCGTGAATTTCCCAACATGTGTCTTCTTTATGCCCTGGCTTGCGACAATGCTCACACCACGATTGTCCTCGTCGTTTTTTATTAGGCCTGTTTGTAACTCCTCTTGATGATGAACCTAACACTCTTTGTCCATTTTTAATTGCTGGTCCAAAATTTGTTTCTATTTCAGGCCCACCACTTGATTTAGACCCAAACCTGGCTGACCCACTCTTTTGGAATGACCCGTTCCTGGGCTGACCCTAGCTGGTCCATTTTCTTTATAATATTGAGGCCCAATCAATCAATAGCCCACTTTCTTAAACAGCCAAAAGCGATCCTTCATTTAGCCCAGAGTCCTTCAACATGATCTGCCGTCTATATTCTTCTCGCCTTAGTAATGCAAATACCTCGCGAGTGGATGGCAATGGTCGCAGGCCAAGTATCCTGCCTTTGACATTGTCGTGGTCTCTGTTTAGTCCTACCAAGAATTCAAAAACCCGTTCGTTCTCGACCTTCTTTCGCGCTATCTCCGAGACACTCCCATTCTTCTTCCATACTTAGGTCGAGTTCCTACCATAAAGACACCATCTCCATGTAGTATTTTGTAACCTCCCTCGATCCTTGCTTTGCCTGCTATAGTTGAGTTTTAATTTCGAAAATTTGTGCCGAGTCTCTTGCATCGGAAAATGTTTCCTTCACGACGTCCCAACCGTCTTTTGCCGTTGGAAGGAAGAGATAAGTCTTCCCTATGGAAGGCTTCATGGAATTTACGAGCTACGTTGTTACCGTGAGAGTTTTCATACTTTACTTTTGGAGAAGGATAGCATCATTCGGCTTCTTGGTATCGCTGGTAGGGTAACCTAATTTTCCCTTTTCGTCGATTACCAATTTTATAGATTGGGCCCATTCCCTACAATTCTTTCCATTCAATTTCTTTACTGTGAGTTGGAAGGAGGGATTTTTGGTAATATTGGAACCCATAGAAGAATTGTTCTTTGCTTAAGGATGAGAAGTTTCAGAGGTTGATGATTCTTTGCTATTGACAGGTAACTCCGCCATTGATCACTAGGTTAGGAGAACCTGACTTTGATACCATGAAGAGAAATAAGGATTTCTGTATTTTTCAATAATTTTAACAACCCCTATTACAATCTACTTATATTACACAAGATGAAAAATAAGGGGAAAATAATCTGCTAAGAAAGGAAACAACTAATCCTACCAATTATTCTAAAATTATAATCTCTATAATTATTTAGACTTTCCATTCCCAGTCCTTTCCGTTCTCGGTTTTCTACAATATCATTCTCATGTTGATGGGCCAAACTTCTCTTTGCAAAGGGGTATGCCGATTTCGAAATCTACGAGTCATTGTTTAGGGTAGTTCATATAGATGGGTTTGGATTGGGCAGCAATTGGAGATGGAACTGGCAATTGGGATGAGGCGGGTTGGGTTTGTAGGGAAGAAGTAAACTTTTTCCCCTTTTATTTTTATCTTTTTATATTTGAAATAAACATTTTATTTTTTTACCATGCTTCGTTAGTATTAAGTACCATGTAAGATTTTTCTAGTTAGTATTACTAATGAGTTAAAAAGTGACTAACGTGGAAACAAAAAACGGAAGTTAAGTGACCATTTTGGGACAAATCGAAGATCAGTGATCCTGTGTAGTGCAGAAAAATGTTCGGCACAGTCGGGAAAGGACATGGGATGAGACTTCATCTTCTGTGATATAAAGTGAGAACGAGCTTGTATGTTGTTCGAAATCCTTAATATGACCCTAAAATGTAATTTTTAAATTGTGATTTGAGTTGGCGAGTTCTATCGTGGTGATGCGTTCTTTGCTGATAGCCAGTTCATCAATCATCCTTGTAAAGTAAATAGTAGTGCTGTTTCGTGGGAACTTGATTGTTTTAGAATCATGCTTTCTTCAAATGGATAGGCAGATGTATTGATCTTACTTGAACGAACCTTCAATTAGTGGCTGTGGACACATGACTGCCTCTCCTTTTTAGTAGATGTCTGTGTTTAGAGGCAGACTTGGCAGCTTACATCTTCTGGGAACGGCACCCTGACCCTAGAGAAAATATATGCTACAGGTGTGCCCCAGATATAGGTGCTTTGAATCCATGATTAAGCTGTACGATAATTAGGTGCACGTGTTTTGTCCCAACTTTAGCTTTAACCATACTTAGGGTGGGAGTAAAACTTTATAAGCTTCCAGTGGGGCAACAGTTGTTCTTACCAATTTTTCATCTGCTCTAATGTGTCGGCCCTAGAATCTCAATTGTGAGTAGGGCCTCTGCCATCATGTTATAAAAACTTCAGTTGCCATCTAATATAATTTGTTGTATGTATAAAGCCCCATTTTATTCTAATATCACGTGAGTAATCTACTGAGAGTGTGCACAATTATGGCCAATAAAAAGGAAATGAACAACACTATTTCTATTTCATTTCTTGTGTCGTTTTCTGGCTGTTCATTACTGCATCAGATTTCCTGGCAAAACTTACCCTATTAACTGCTCTCAAACAGAACGAGAGACGTGAAGCTAGTGGAAGAGTCATCAGGAGCATTCTTCTTAACAAGGATAGTCGTCAAGGTCAATCATCATCTGGTGCTCAATCTGAACAAGAAGTCCAAACCTCAAACCACGACAGGGAAAAAAAACCTCCCCGACCTCCAAATGTGCGGTTGTTTCAGAAGGACATGACTGGGGCTCCTGATAATAAGGCTGTTGGCTATGCTATACATGCTGTCCACGCAGAGAAGCGTGAAAGAAGGACAAGGAATAAAGATCGGCCTGATCGTGGAGTTTGGACTCCTCTTCGGCATGCAGATAGCTCACATGCAAGTGATGAGTCTTTAGCATCATATACTTCCCAAACCACTCCAGAAGTGGATCCTGCAGAAGGTGTGGTGATTAAATATTGTATTTTATGGAATTTGGAAGAAATTATTTCAGTTACGTGCTTGCACATTTTACTGAAACGATAATATTCGAAGTCCCAACCTCATATTACTTGCATAATATGCCATGGATATGGATTAGCCACGTTTTGTTTAGTCTTGGACAAAAATTTATAGTGAAGTTTGTAGGAACTCATGGAGAAATGAAAATTGACAAGCCAAGTGTGCATGGTGCTGAGTTCAGACCCTCTGGAAGTGGACGCGGAAATCATTACTCAGTTGATAATGGTTAGTTGTTGTTTTGGAGAAAGAGCAGATAGTATAATGCTTATACCTGTGCACTTATGAGTTATGAATTGGTATAGGTTCTTATAGGCATGGTGGTCGTCGTGGATCAGCATACAATATCAAGGATGCAGATTGCCCCTCAATTGTAGAGGGGAAACCCTTAAAACGTGGAGGTTCTTCTGGCTATGGTTCACATGAGGTATGCTTTAATTTCAAACTTAAAACAAGCAGTTTCTTTTTCTTCTTCTCTTGTACTTTTGCTGATTTGTTCATCTTTTATCATGATGGAATTGCAGAAACAAGTGTGGATCCAAAAGTCCAGTTCTGGTTCATAGTTTGTTGTATATGGTAAGTTTCACCTCCGTGATAATTATTTTCATCTCTCTCTCTGTCTGTCTGTCTGTCTGTCTGTCTCTCTCTCTCTCTCTCTCTCTCTTTTTTTAATTGGAACCTGGTTTTAGTTCAAATGATAAATGCAAATAAACTAATGGGTTATCAAGCTAAAACCCAAAATTTGAAAAGCATGTGTAGCATGCTAAAATTTGGAAGCTGGTTCAAAATGAGCAATCTTAATTCGTGTAAAAAACTGGATAGATTTTTTCAATCACCAGTTTACTTATCTTGAAATTTGAAATGCGTTTTTTCACAATGATATTTATAGTTTTATTGCAAGAGGTAATCTCATTAGATGCTTCTGCAGTGAAATGCTTGGTCAGTTACTATATCAAAGCACACATCTGATTTTGGCTGAGATTCTCTCTTGTTGGACAAATCTGGCGTAAGAATTGCTGGAGTAGACAAAAATGCTTGGACACTTCAGTTATACCTGAATGCTACGGATACTGATGTATTTTTACTACTCAGTAGGCTGAAGAAATTCTGATCCTTTAGGTCAAAACTGGTTAGGGATAGGAGAAGTGAAGTTATAAAGTGAGCATACACAAATATAACACCAGAATTTGTCTAGGTGTCACGACGATGGAGTTATACTAATTGGCTGAGCTATGGATCTCACCGTTGTTGCGATTGACTTGATTGATATGGAGATAATTTAACAAGGTAGATTGCTTGCTGCTTTCTTGTTGCTGAAATGTAAATACAAATCTGGAATGGTGTACTGCTGCCGTTAGTTGATCGATCTATATATATAAAACACATACACACGTCGCTATGTTTTGTTGAGCAGTCTGGCTTCGGTGAATTACATTAATCGTCCCAGCGTAGCAAAAGGTTTAACTGTGATCGGGTTTGTGAAAGAAGAATGGTTGAGGCTACTGCCAGATTGTGTGCAAGTGTTTCTTAATTGTATGCTACTAAATGTGTATCTGGGAGCGTAAGGAAATTGAATTAGAGTTGACATTTGAGTATTGTTTTGGCATGCTATGGTGATTGTATAACTAGATTTGGACATGGCATAATGTGATTATGGTTTGGTACACAAGCCTTTTTAACCTTTATTCTATATATTGTATGAACTATAACAAAAACGATAACCCTTGCCTTATCCATTCCCCTCCTGCAGCCAAAGTGCTAGCGGATGTAGCATCCACTGGTAATGTGTCGAAGAGGGTAAGCTTTCTATGTGGAGGGGATGTATCGTCACCATATGCTTAAAAGGAAATATTTAAGAAGAATAATGTGTTGGGTCCTGAGGTCCAAGATTTCCGAAACATAAATGTGCCAGGGGTTGATCATCGAAGCCAGGGCAAAACGATGAAGGAATTTGAGCGCTGATGTAGCTAACTGGCCCCTTCATAGTTGAAACCTTTCAACCAGAAAAGTATCCACCGTTTTCTGTCTCTTAAGCTTCACAGATACGGGACTAGTTTATTCTGTATATTTTATAACCTACAACAAAACGATAACCCTTGGCTTATCAGAGGTAATCTCGTTTTTGGAGAGAAATTTATAAATGCTACGGTATACTCTTTTTGAATAAAATGGATGACTCAAAAATCTTTAGTAAATAATTCTTGGTTCGACGCTGTTGTGCTTTAGGATAACCAACTTTTGCCATACTGAATAAAGAATCAGTCGTGTGTTTCAAGATTAGCATTTTAGAAGTTGTTTTGGTGTGCATGCTAAAATGGACATTGATTATAACGATGTATTATTATTATTATTATTATTATTATTATTATTATGAAATTTATTTTTATAATAATATGTAATTTTATCAAATATTTTTCCAAGACAAAATGTTCATTATAATTATTTTAAAATAAAAACAAAATACCTATTATATCTCATTCATAAAATTACAATATAAAAGCTTGATATAGTAGAAAGATGTTTAAATAAATCAAATTATCTTTAATGCATGAGACTCAATTTTCTATTATCAAATTTATACCGAATATTAATAAACATTCGATAAAAAATGAGCTAATACCTCTTCGGGGGTGGTTGAGTTGGTGGAGTAGGTGAACGCAGAGATCGAAAGTCATGAGTTTGAATTCCCTGCCAACACTTCCTCGGTCGAGCTCGTCGCACCGGACTTGCCTAGTGCAGTTTCTCTCTCCTGTGTAGTTTGCGGGCCACTGCACATGAAGCGATGTTTACCTAGAGTGCGCACTCACAGGTTGCGGTTGCGGGTTCCTACGTCAAAAAAAAAAAAAAAAAGAGCTAATATAATTAAACATGTTAAATTTGATATTTTAATTATAAATAATTGGATAAGTTAAAAGGCACAGTTTGAAAAGCTAGATGCTGCCCAAAATTTACTACGTAATGGTATACAATTTTCTATAATCAGTATTGTTAAATTTATTAAACACCTAAAAATAACTTTTGATTGTTGGAGAATTAGAAGTAGGGCTCTAAAATCAATTTTAAATGGAATCTAAATACGAATTGAATAAAATAAAATTGACTAACATATAAGGATTGTATAGGATATTTATTACTATAAATACATTTCCCTGCATTTTTTTTAACAAATTTAGTACAAAGTTTAGTGAGGAAGTAAAAAATATTCCTCCATTCAAAAAAGTTTTAGCATATGGAAACAAATCAACTTTGCCTCAAAAAGTAGGTAATTGAACAAAAAGTTATTTTCTTATTGATTTTCCTTCATTTCATTCAGTTATAATTTCTGTTTATCTAATAAATTAGTTTTTGTTGTAAAATAATGAGATAATTATTGATGATTATTTAGTTTTATCATGATATATGAATAAGTCTTATCTAGTTCAGAAAGTGTATTTCATTCCACCTGTAACTCTCCTTTTAGACCCTATAAATATAGGGCTTTGGTTCTCATACTAATACACACAAGTCTATTGGCT
>CAIGRR010273919.1:0-17346 GCA_903798365.1 Fraxinus sp. 1973-6204 | reverse complement strand
CTCATCCCTCCTATCCAACTCTTCTATATCTGAAAGACTTTGCATTTTACGACAGTTGGCATTGCCCACCACCTCTTCATTCCACCTTTTTAAATCCTCTTTCAAAGTCTTCAACTTTTGATCTAACATATAACTGAGAGACTCCCTGAAATTATAAGAGGCCCACCAAGTCTGTACTCGCTCCCGAAAACCTTCTACTTTTAACCACATCTTCTCAAACTTAAAAAGTCCTCATATTCCTCGATATCGAAATAAGGAAATGATCAGAGTACACCCTCCATAATTTCCTCTAAGTGATATCTGAGTACTTGGCCTTCCACTCTCCACTGTTCAAGAACCGGTCGATTTAAGATTGAACAAGTTGATCCCGATTACATGACCAAGTAAAATCTCCCCCAATCATAGGCAAATCCACCAATATATTCTCCCTGATAAAATTTGAGAAATCCTCCATGGCCCCTGTTAGTCTCCCACCACTAGACATCTCAGTAGGAAATCGAACTACATTAAAATCACCCTCAATACACGTTGGGAGATTCCACTAAGCCATCATACCAACCAACTCATCCTACAAGCCCCTTCTACTCTTATCAGCATTAGCCCATAAACTCCTGTAAACATTCATTCGAATCTATCCCCAATATTTCTAAACGAAAGCGATATAGAGAATAACCCTACACTAATGCTGTTCCAATCCCTTCTCTGCCTTTACTTGCTTCAACCTCACTGTTGTCTCCTGCTATACATTCTCATCACATACTGGAGCCCACAATCCTTTCCAATTTAATTACTTCAACCCTTTGTATGGTGTCTCTCTAAAGTGTGCCCTCTTATTACCTTTTCACTCAAAAAAAGTACGTCATCCTTTAGAGACCTTCTGCTATAAAATCAGAAAAGGAAACATGGATGGAATTAGGATGGATAGCTAGAGCAATCTTGAATTGGGGAATCATCTTATGTTTTGATAAATATGGGGCACATGTAATCCAATAGTCTTTCTAGCAGTTCATTTCATGGAACAATCTTATTTGAATTGAATGGAGAATTTGCATCATTTAGGGAAGATAGCATAACAGCTGTATGAAGATAAAACATATGGAGTGAAATTTGCAGGGGTCAAGCTTTTCTTTAACGAAATGTCTATCACCTCTACCTGCTTTGTCCACTTGTGTCGAACTGGATTGCGTGGTATAGTCGTAGCTGCTTTATCACAATAAACCATGATTTGACCCTTGACTCTTTTCAAATGTAGGAGTATTATTTTTAGACAAATTTAGTTCAAGTATCTCTTGATCCATAGCACCGACCTTTGCCCGTGCACTAAAATCAACTGGTTGTCTCTTGATCCTCCAAGTAGATAAATTTCCTCCTGAAAAGGAGTAATACCTAGAACTGTTGATAATCTGTAAGTCATTGAGACAGCCCAACCCACCTAGAACTGTTGATCATCTTTGTAGGCTTCTAATTTCATAAGGAAAACCAGGTAAACAAATTTCATATGAACTTTTTGTATGTCCATGCATTGGACTATATATATATTTTGATTCTTTATTATATTCATTAACCAATTTTTGGTACTACATCCAGGGATCTCTCCTCCAATTCACTGTCGGGTGATTTGCCCCAGAGTTTTAAAAGCCTCTCAACCCTGAGCACTCTGTAAGGCACTAGTGCATCTACTTACCGGATTTGAGAGTTTAGTGGTGCTGATGGTTCTTTATGTCTTGAAGGTATTTGCAGAATAACAAATTCACTGGTTCAATTAATGTCCTCTCCAATCTGCCTCTTGATGATCTGTAAGTACGCATTAATTAGAGGGACATATGTTGCTCTAGCATATAGTGAATTTTCATACGACACATTTTACTTGTCTACTTTATGCGCTATTCAACAAGGTAGATTATATAGTTTCACATGGTTTATTAATTTCTGGACTTTGTACAGGATCTTGCCTTAGAAGCATCTTTATTCCCTTGATGTATATATTTCTGTAATCTTATGTCCGTAGAGTCAGTTATAGTTTGAGATGGGGCAGTATTTAACTTTCTTTTTCGATCTTCTTATTCCTTTATGAAGTATCTATTTCATTGTTTCCCTTTCAATCTCATAGCATAAAGACCTGAAATGGCTTTTGTAGAGATATTGTGTCTTGGAAGAGCAAAATACACATTTTAACACAATCTCATCATACTGTTACTTTCTAGTCAACTCATTTGGANCTCATATCATAAAGACCTGAAATGGCTTTTGTAGAGATATTGTGTCTTGGAAGAGCAAAAAACACATTTTAACACAATCTCATCACACTATTACTTTCTAGTCAACTCATTTGGAAAATTTGGTGGTCCAAGGTACCATATAAATGGAGTTATATTTCCACATTAAAAGGGGAAACGTGGTCTACAAGGATTTGAAATGCTACATCGTGTAGAAGAGTTTCTAAATTTAAGCATTCTGGTTTTCTCCATTAAATGTGAAGTGCTATTGTGTGAGCGTGTATATGTATATATGTATCTGTGTGTGTGTTTATACACACGCACCCACACACCCCCACACACACACCTACACCTGGAGATGTGCAGGTTAGTGATGGATGGATGCATGAAAAAAGATGTGCGTAACCATGAGACAACACCAGCCACAGGCCTCATGACACTTGAAGCATGCTGGAGGAAACACTGACTCCATCAAGTCTGTTTGTTTATAGGTTAAAGAGTGAATGTACCAATTTCTTCTAAGGTCTAAGCTTCGAAGATTGTACATGTGTGTCTCTTCCCCTCCCAATGTTTCATGCCCTTTTCCCAGATCAGATCTCCTGCTGGACAAACCATGATGTTCTCAAAGTCTTTGATACCAATTTATTGGTTTCATAACCATGAATTTCTTGTTTGTTTGTAATTGTTTTTCAACTAAAGGATGCATATTAAAGGTTGGGCTAAACAGATGAAATAGTTTTCTATTTCTTGGGGGCCTTGAGGCTTAGATGGAGATGTTCCCTTTACCTTCATACCGAAAGAGATGAAGGTCTATAAATTGACTCTTTTAAGTTTAAATTAACTCCTAATCATATAATCGTTGTATATCATCGACCTGGAATGAAGTACATTTAGTTTTTCAAGGATGTCCATAGCAGTTTGTCAGTATTCATGGAAGTGGATCATAAGGATCTCTAGCTGATAAATACATAAATTAATTAATATCTACGCAGAAAGCATTTGGAATTCTTATGCTGAAAGATCAATGTTCATAAGCGGATTTAATTGTTCAAATTTCTGGTCCATTTCTTCCATCAACGAGGGAACCGTAATGCTACTTATCTAACCTCATGGAGTTGGGAGAAGCATGTTTTAAACTTTGATTTTTACGCAACGGCAATGGAATATTAATCATCAGCTGTTTGATATATATTTGATTTTTTGCTCTCATGTTGAACTTCTTGATATGAAGAACCTAATACAAGAATTTTACTTGCAGGAATGTAGCAAATAATAAATTTACTGGCTGGATTCCTAATGAATTGAAGAACATTGACAATATAAAGTGAGTATTCAGCTACAAGTACAGTGTTTAATGGTTTTTATGTTCCTAACTTTGATCCTTTTTCCAAGGACTGGTGGAAATTCTTGGTCATCTGGTCCTGCACCTCCTCCTCCTCCAGGGACGAAAAGTGATACTCGAGCTAGCCAGTCGAATAAAGAGAATGAGAAGTCTGGTCTAAGTGGTGTTGCAATTGCTGGTATAGTCCTGGGTTTTCTGATTATCCTTGGGATTGTGATTAATCTATTCTCAAGGAGATCTAAGCCACCTCCAACACATTATATTGAAGATGATATGCTTAGCCCTCGTAGGCCTTTCACTCCACTCTCATCTGGCGAGTTATCTAGTGATTTTCATGCTAAATCACACAAGGACTTCAGAGGTAAACTTTACATTTGGTGTGACAATCTTTTTCCTTCTCCAATTAGAAAAAGGGATGAATAAAATTAAGGGTAAAGAATCCAGCTGCAGCCCTCACGTCAAAGTCTGATAATATGCAAAGGCCTAATCATGTTATACAACAAGATGACTGGATTAACTCTGTGACTAGAATGATGTCAATTATGATCAATTCAGATTGAAACATAGATGCAATGGTACCAAGCTAATCTTGTATTACAATCTTTGAGAGGAATGGAAAAACTAAATATATTTGTCATGTGCAACATATTAGAATTGAGGGTTTGCTAAATTCAGGGAGGCTTACATGTTGGTCAAACATTAATTATGAATGGTCATGGTCTTTCAGCTATTCATAATCCCTTATTAAATCTATTTATTAAGATGTCCTAAATGTCACATACTATTAACAAATTTAGTGTTTCCTAGTAAGTCCAAGATCAGGATTTGGTGTTGAATTCTGAATAACTCATGCCTGAGAAGTTTATCCTTAGGATACATGCTTCAAAACAGTTCTAGTTGACTTAATCCTTGTGCACTAGACTGTTTTAATGTAGCTAATTGCAGCATCAAACCTGCACAAAATTGGGAGTAATGCAGAAGGTCCTTGAATAAACTAGCTTGTGTTATTTATGAAGTGCATTTTTTTCCTGCAAGTTTCCTTTCTGGTGACTCCATTTCTGAAAAAAGTGCAGATGCTGTCATCCAGAAAACCTTCCTGACATTATCACCCAGACATAGACTCCTAGTAAAAGAAAATAATGGAATTGGCTTCGGAAATATAATAATGCTATACTTCCCAAAATAATTTTGCAGTACTATGCTTTTCTATATCACTGTAAATAATTTTGTCTTTAGTGTTGATCAATATATACTGAATTGCTACTGAAACATTTTCTGCTGGAGACAGAACTGAAATCATTCAAATCATCTTCCTCAAATAGAATAAAAGGTTTACAGGCTTCTCCTTCAATCAGTCTCAAGCTTCCATCTTCAACTCGTCTCCAATCATTCAACAACAATGAATTTGCAAATAATTTGGATGTAAAAACGAGCAGTTCAGTCGCCATTGCCTCTTACTCTTTGGCTGATTTGCAGACTGCCACTGGTAACTTTGCCACAGGTCGCCTTCTGGGCGAGGGATCTATTGGTCGTGTGTATAGGGCAAAGTATGCTGATGGGAAGGTAAGCAATACCTTTCTAAGTGCATATAAATTACAGTATATTTTTTCTTGTGTACCCTCTTGTTATTTTTTTGATTCCTGTGTCCTATGAAGAATGAACATTTCACACAGTGATATGTTCATAACGAGGAGGGAGCTGTGGGTGGGAAAGAGGGAGAATTATCTAAGGTTGAGAAAATTGCATCAACGAATGAAACAGTATCGTATTTCTTTGTTTTTATTGTCAATTTAAATGCTTGTAACACGTTGTGTAGTCATTGTCATCTGAAGTTGAAGTATGAGTTTTAGTGTTACCAGTGCCATGCCTTTATTAATAGGTTAATACCATCGTGTTGGTTCCATAGATCCAGTTTCAATCTAAAAACAAGGGCTGAAAGCCTATTTTACTTGCCGTTTGAAATGGATTCAACAGTCAAACAAGAAGTTTGTTGCTTAAATATGTTTCAACATTCATCAACTTATCAATCTCATCCGGAGCTTGTCTTGATTCGCAAATAATAATAAATTACGTAGAAGATATAAACCACTTGAGCTTGGTTTAATAGAAGATTTTTGAGCTTGACTCGTTAAGAAATTCAGTCAAGCTTGAAGAGAATTTGTTGCTTCTAAAGATATGCACGATAGAAGTCAGCTACAATTAGACCCCGAGGAGGTGTAAATTGGGACTTATGTTTTGTGAAGTCTTCAGTTTTTATCTATAATATATCATATCAACAGTTACATCTCTGTTTCTTGTTATGGCAGGTTCTTGCAGTGAAGAAGATAGACTCCTCACTTTTTCATGGGGAACGAGGGGAAGGATTTGCAGATATTGTTTCAAACATCTCTAAGATTCGCCATCCTAATGTTACTGAACTTGTTGGTTATTGTAGAGAACAGGGACAGAACATGTTAGTTTATGAGTACTTTAGAAATGGCTCGCTTCATGAATTTCTGCATCTGTCAGATGACTTCAGCAAACCACTTACATGGAACACAAGAGTCAGAATTGCCCTGGGAACGGCCCATGCTGTTGAGTAAGTCGCATTTACACTATTCTTTCTGCAGCAATTTACTTGCATTCCATTCTTTTCGTACCACGTGGTGCTGTGTGTCAAAGTATCTAGTTTTCCTTATTTTGCTTTTTTATATGTGGATTTTGTGTGAATAGAATGCTAAGGAAATACGATTTGATTTTTTTGTCTGAGGAAAATGTGAGATAAATGGTTGTCAAGCATAAGCAAAACAGATACTTCAAATAATTTTGGATATGCTGTTATTTTTGGTGACTGGAAAATCATGGAAATCAGTCTGTACCCTATTTTTGTTTCATTTTCCTGACTAAAATTGAAGATCCAAATGGAGCCTAAATGTTGGTGTCATTACATGTTGCATCAATGCAAATCTCAACGGTTACACACAATTCAAAAAATATGTTGACTTCTGTTAGATTTGGAGGTTTTCTCCTTTCTTTACTTTTATTCTTTTTCTTGTGAAGAGGTTATTGCCAATGCACATCGAAATCTTGATTTTCTGGTGCAATTTCTTGGGCAGTGTCAGTCTTATTTTTGGTCAAGGTGCACTGGCTGCGAATTTCTCTGGATAAAATTCAATGGTAGTGATCTTAGAGTGAGTTGGGTAGGTCCTATGATTCCATATCTTGACAGAAAATTGATTATAAATGTACCTCACAATCCAGTTCAGTGTGAATGAACTAAGCACGTTAAAGTTGATCATCATTTCATCAAGGATAAATTAGATTGTGAGCTGGTATGCAAGAATCTCGTATATTTACATAGAAATATAGCTGGTTATCATACTGAAAGGGACTTACAGATTGATCATTCCAATTATCTCAAGCAAATGGGAATTGAAAAACTTGCTCAATCTTGGGGAAGTGTTTCCTTTTCGTTCCGATGATCAATTATTGTAATTCTAGGCGTAGAATAGAATATTTTCTTCTCGTTTTCACCTGTAAGCACTATAAATAGGCTGTGAATCACTTTGTATGTACACAAGCATTATTCAGAAATCATTCTCAGCTCTCAACATCATTATTTGTGTGACTAACCTACTTCTTTGACTACTTTGAGCATCCATGGATACTTAAATCGAACTGCTTCTCTTTCATTACTTTAACTTCAATAATATATTGCCCGCCTATTAGTTTCAGTAGCTCATGCTTTAGTTATATCTCATTTGCCGCTTTTCTTTACGATCTTCCAACCATTTTTATATATTTAGGTACCTGCATGAGGTTTGCTCACCATCATGTGTGCACAAGAACATAAAATCTTCCAATATTTTGCTCGACACTGAACTGAATCCTCGTCTCTCTGATTGCGGCTTGGCTACATTTTTTGAGGTATGTATAATATGTTTTTCTAGATTTTAATGCTTCTATCTCCATTTCTTACATTTTCATCTGTATTGTCATTGATTTAGTTATTATCTTGGGAAGAAATAGCGTTGTTTAATGTTATCTAAAGGTTGCCAAAATTTTGATATTAGATTCCAGGTTCAGAGGATTTGAATATACTCAATAAATTTGTTTGGTTTTGTGTGCAGAAGATTAGTATAAACTTTGTGATCTTGATCCATTTTTTTATTTTCTTGAACATCACACAAAGGCAACTTTAGTTTTAGTGGCACAAAAAATGGAAAGGCAGTTGTTAGCCTGGATAGTACATTCTGAGTTTGTGGCTGACTACTACTTTTTCTGCTTCCATATGATAATTTATGTTAGACTGTGAAGAGGATGCCTGATGTCACTCCCATTTCTCTGTCTGTCTCTTCCAACTCAACGAAAATACAGAACCAAAATTGATAGCAGTGAAATAAATGAAACTTGAAAAGCAAAATAAATATTTTAAGAATGACTAGAATATGAGCATGTTTGACTTGGCTTATTTCTGAAAAAGAAGCAATTTTTTTTATTTTTTCTTGCTTTTCTTGACAGTAGTACATATATAGCTACTAAAAAGAAAGTACATATATAGCTACTCTCTAGAAGAGCGAGAAAGACATAAGCTAAGCCAATGTGCTCGTAACTGTTTTCAAATTAAAAAAGCACTTAGTTTCTTTCAGGGCTTGTCATGGACCCTTACCCATTTATTAATGGTAAAATTAAATCATGGCACTTAGGAAGGGGATACAGAACATTACCTATATTGTTACGTAACTTTCTAAAGAAAACCAAAGGAAATATTATGTCAGGCTTCGGGAGACATGCTCATAGTAATCATGGTTCGCTTTATCTTCTTCGTGGACAATTTAAAATTATCATATATTTTTGAATTCCAGCTGGATCAACTTTGAAGTCTTCATCGGTAGTTTATCTTCTGAAGTTTGTTGGTTGATGTACTTATAAAACAACTTATAAAAAATAAAAGTCTCGTCTTGCGTCAAAATCATGTTCAACTAATTTATTTCATCCACGAACACAAGGAAAATACAACATTATATTCCATAGTCTCCTCACCTTAAAAAACTGATCATTTGACTCACTTAACACCTAAGGGGTGAATGTGTGTTATACGCGGAATTTAAAATCAACAAATATAATCTATAATAGTCACAAATTATCTAGTGTAGATATTACATGTTTAGATATAAATAACGAATTATTAACAACCTAATCAATAAAGCAAGTAAAATAACATGCTCAAAAGTAAATAATACTAAGTATTGTTAATGTAGGAAAAACCCTTAAAGAATTCTTCAAGCGAAAAAAACTTCAGACATACGGTGCCATCAAATGATCCACTATGAAAAGGTTTAACTTACAAATGTGATCGAGGTGCAACTAAAACTTAGTAGACTTTGACTTTCAATTTATAACTATCCGAAGAACTCCTCGGATGTGTACTCCGACGCCTACTCAAGAACCTCTAGACTTCTTTTCCCGCATGGTTCTCCAACAACAAACTTGTTCTTAGTCAACTGGAATTCGAGTTATCTCTCACTTCCATCATAACCCAAAAATCTGTATAGTAGAGGATTTTAATTTTGTTTTTCTTTTGTGAATGTGGAAGAGAAATAAAAAGAAAGATTTTTCAAAAACCTAATTGATCTCTAGGTTTTTCTTTCTCCAACACACTGAAAAACGACCATCAATCTTGTATATAAACTGCATTTTGCGGTTTTAGGTGGTTTGAGCGTGTTTCAAAGTTTAAATTGGCTAAACTAGGGTTTCCTTCCATCGTAAATAGGTCGAGCGGTCCTTTGGCGTGGGGCGATGGTCAGGCAAAATTGCCTCCGCTCAAGCTTCTGCTTGGGCAGTCTACGAGCGGGCTCTCTCTGTTAATTGCACTCGAGCTCCTTTCTTTGCGGTCTATGAGCGATCTCTCTCTGTTAATGAGGCTCGAGAGTGACTTTAGGCGGTAGACGTGGTTTTAATATTTCAGTGTTTTTCCTGCCATACTTCTCCAACCTTTTGACACCCTTCAACCTTAACCCAATTACAACTGACTTGAATGATTTTGGACTCGGAACTTATCAAGTCTTACTTAGACCTAACACCTTCCGTGAAGACCTTTGGCTCAAAATCACTTGGAATATATTTTTCTATAGGGTTTAGAGCCTTTCATCCTCAACAACTTTCAGGAGACATCATGGATCTTGTGATGGAGTCAGTGTGCTCCTATACAATTTTGCATTTCATATTAAAGTCAAACACGTGTAGTCCCAATCTTGATAACACAATCCTTAGATGTCGTCAAATCACTAGTGCACTTTTCCTTCATACATCAACTTCATGAACATCTCTTTTCACTTCCTATCAATGGACTCATTGAAGTAGAAAGTAACACAAAAAGAGAAATAGGGAAGAGGAGAGAGAGAAAATGAGAGAAATGGGAGGAAATACAGAAGAATTTGAGGCTAGAAGATATCAATTTTCAACCATTATCAAAATCTATATATAAAAATCTAATTTTTAAAATTCATTCAATAATGATATGTCATATGTTCTAGTTGGTTAATTTGAATAATCCAGTGAAAAAATCTAATGAGCTAATTAAGGAAACAAAATCTTGAAATTACAAAAATTAACAATAATTTCTAAATTTTGGGTAAATAATAAATCTGTCAGTTGACCCCTAAATGATGAAATTTGCCCTAAATCATGAAAGGTCTGACGCCGTTGACCAGAAACAGGGCTGTTTACCAAACTTGGCTAGGTGTGCATTGGGCCTCATTATGATCCTTAAAGACCATGCGTTCCTACTCCTTGTGAGTTGCATCTGTAAATCTCTTGTTGCATACTGAAATAATTAAAAAATGTATATTAGATAAGATTAACCAAGAAAGTAAGATAACAAACAATTGATGTTATGCTTATAGAATCTATCTTCTAGGTTGCCCTTATATCAGAGGGACTTTTGTTTAAAGAATGGGCTCAAACTATAACATCTTCAGAGAATGAAAAACCTTGGAACTGGATATAATGCACCAGAATGTACAAAACCCTCTGCTTACACTGTAAAAAGTGATGTATACAGCTTCGGGGTGGTAATGCTAGAGTTGCTGACAGGCCGATTGCCTTTCGATAGGTGTGTTGGATTTAAAATTTCAATATTGGTTACCATGCGGTTCACTAGTCCTTGTTTCTGAAACAGTTTACTTGCTTCTTTCATTCATAGTTCAAAACCAAGATATGAACAATCTCTTGTTCGGTGGGCCTCACCACAGCTCCATGATATAGATGCCTTGGCAAAACTAGTCGATCCTGCATTGCATGGGTTGTACCCTCCTAAGTCTCTTTCTCAATTTGCTGATGCGGTTGCTCTTTGTGTACAGGTGAGAAGCTACACCTTTTTCAATTTTTTTTGCACCTTTCAGATGGCTTTCATATTGGCATATGCAGTCTCTTTTCACAGATATCTCTTATATTTGATCAAACACCTTATCAACCTTTTTTTTTTTCTTTTGGATGATTTATATTAGTCTGAGCCAGAATTTCGGCCACCAATGTCCGAAGTGGTGCAGATATTACAGCGGTTAGTTCAACGATCGGGTATCAGCCAAAGAGGAGATGGTCTTAGTGCGTCTCAACGAACGGATGATTCTGACTACTAAAATTGTTTCCTGGAATATGATTAAGTAGATATCTACATTGAGGAATGTTCATTTTGGCATTTGCTGCATATTTGTTAGCATAATTTAGACCTTTAAATATTCAAAATAGCATCAGCAATTTCAAATATTGTTAATGTTTAAAATGATGTATATTCTGTGTTGGATGTATATGGGCAACTGTGCTGTTCAGATAGTAGGTATATCTGAACCATGTAATGTATGATAATTTTTTGTTGAAGGGTTCTAGATAGAGAAACTTGGTTTTCTTAAATAACCTCTCGACCGGATCGTCCTTTCAGAGCGATGAAAAACTGTCTTTAGAGCGAATTCTTATTAACTCTACATATTTGTATGTTAAACATGTTCATATTTGTTGGGAGAATATTGAAAAAATGTTCTCCATATATAAAAGATTATATACAATATTAGGACATGACGTCTGAAATAAAAATAGACTTGTAGTTATTTAAAACTAATCAAAATAATAATTTGACCCAAATAAAATTCAAAATGTTCCTTCAATATTACGAAAAATTATTTTCGAGGATAGAATGGATTTTTGTCTTTATCACGAAACTTCTACGCAAATATTAAGTAGAATTTGGACTTAAAGTACGCATATTTATAGAATTTTGAAGGAAGTGTAATGATTTTTTTTCTTTTTTTTATTTTTTGGAAATCATAGTAGAATGAATTTTAATTGTCTAAAAATAGTGTGTAATGCCATATTGGATTGACTATTCATCCAAAAGTCATAACCTGTCATAAATGTTATGAATTTTGTATGAAAATGTGAAAAATATTGAATGAAAAGTTACAAAAAAATTAAATGGTGCAACAATTACAAAAAGGTACACAACTTTTGAGTAATGTTATTAGAATCATTGGTGTTACAACACTAGTCCAGATGGCAGTGCGTGTTATTAAATAAATTACATAATTTTATTATTAATTGAACTTATTAAATAAAGTCACATAAACTTGTGTTCTAATATCAATGATAGATAACATTATTCGTCTTTTAAATCTCAAGACACCTATCCGTAACTACCACCTCGCCTATCAAAGTGCCACATCGAAGCATCCTCGACATTATGGAATTCGCTAGGAAGGGATAAGATATTATTCCGGTCGAAGGGGCAAAAATCTATCAAAAATAAAGTTTCATCTCCGATCCTTTTCAAGTCAATCAAAACCACAACACTAAGTAAAGGTAACCATGTCTCGGGCGAGCAAATGACAACTGAAAACTTTGAATTTTCCTACCATTTCCAACTTGCCATGTAAGCTCCTTTTTAAAAAGATCCCCTCAGCATAGAATATGATGTAGCGGAATGATGCGGAAGATGATTAACACTGCAACCTCTCGTTGATTCGCTATGAATATCGAATAAATGGGATAAAGGAGACGATTAACACTCCAACATCACGTGGATTCGCTATGAATATCGAATAAATGGGATAAAGAAGACGATTAACACTCCAACATCTCGTTGATTCGCTATGAATATCGAATAAATGGGACAAAGAAGATGATTAGCACTCCAACATCTAGCTAAGTTTATATTTAAATAATATAAAGAAGAGAGAACAAAAAATTCAAGGACCAATAAGATGCATACCATCCTTGTTAATTGGAAAAATCATGGGATTTGCCTAAGATAACTCTCCATCGTGGATTGTCTCCTAAAACAATGGAGCCTCTTTGATCCCAACGTGTCCCCCTTCTATTCTTAGCACTGAGTAATTTTCACACACTGCTTTCTTTCTCTCCCCTTATCCCCCCACAATCAAGGAAAAACACACAAACACATCGATAGAACAAAAAACAAAGAATGAAACAAAGAAAACAAACAAATAGACCAAACTTCACCCCTTATGTCCTTAGAATTCGACATTCAACGTCCTATGATCCCTCCTCTGCCTATCGGAAAAATTCCGATGGGCACTCAAGCTGCCCGTCCTCCATGTCGGCTGCCACCTCCAACTACATTTATCGTTGGCCTTCTTCTTCTTCTACTGGTGTTTGCACCAACGTCGTCATTGGGTGATGATCAAGATGATGCCACCAAAGCTCTCTTAAATTTTAAAGGCTCCCTAGCAAACACAGAAGAGGCTCTTTCCAATTGGAATTCCTCCACAAGTCCATGTAATGGGAATTATGGAAATTGGAATGGTGTCTTGTGCTTCAATGGCTATGTATGGGGGTTGCAACTCGAGAAAATGAATCTAAGGGGCCAAATCGACGTTGAGTCTCTTATTCCATTGCGCGCTTTGAGGACTCTGAGTTTTATGAGCAATAGTTTCGAGGGGCAAATGCCAGATTGGAGAAAACTTGGTGCACTCAAGTCCATTTTCGTGTCTAACAATCAATTTTCGGGGCAGATTCCGGATGATGCTTTCAATGGCATGACTTCGTTGAAGAAAGTTTATATGGCCAACAACAAGTTCACGGGTAAAATACCGACATCTCTAGCCAAATCGCCTCGGCTTTTAGAGTTGAGGATCGAAAACAATCAATTCACAGGCCATATACCGCAATTTAGGCCTGATTATCTCAAAGTGTTAAATGTATCTCATAATCAATTGGAAGGTCCAATCCCAGCAGTTGTTAGCAAGATGGATCCAAGCTCCTTTTCAGGTATGTTATTGCTATAAATTTTTGGGATAGTTTTTCCTTTACCAAAGGACGATAATCTTAACATAAAACAGGCCAACATCGGTTTACATGTTGATAGGTCGACAAATGTTTAATCTTCATCGCCTTGATACTGAAACAAAACTTAAAGTGAATTAATGAATGCAGATAACAAAGGGCTTTGTGGAAAGCCTCTCGAAACAGCATGTGATGTCCCGTTCCCTGATGATGGGGACGACGAGCCGGATGCTTCCATTCCATCGCCTCTCGACCCAAGTACCCCCCCTGCAAAGAAGTCATCTGCTGGGAGAATAGCAATAATAGTTTTAGCTATTGTAGTGGGTTTGTTGTTTATCCTCATTCTTCTTCTCCTTTATCGCCGAAGCCGCCAAGGTCGAACACCGCAACTTGGTCAAGCCTTCGACGAAAAGAATAGTGCAGAAACTGTTGCTGATACCCAAATTAACAATGTCAAGGTTGAAAGCGTGCCGCTTCCTGTTCAGATGAATGGGAACCCCAAAAAAGCCGATCAACCCGGCAAACTGTCGTTTGTTAGAGAAGAGCGATGCAAGTTCGACTTGCAGGACTTGTTGAGAGCATCAGCTGAAGTTTTAGGGAGTGGAAAATTCGGAGCATCGTATAAGGCTGTATTAGTAGATGGCGACGCGCTAGTCGTGAAGAGATTTAAGCAAATGAATAATGTAGGAAGAGAAGACTTCCACGAGCACATGAGAAGGCTTGGGAGACTAGACCACCCTAATCTTCTACCCTTAGTTGCCTATTTGTACAGAAAAGAAGAAAAGCTCTTAGTCTTTGATTATGCATACAATGGCAGCTTGGCCAGTCATCTTCATGGTATACAAATATGCTACATTTCCTTATTTCGCGCCTTCTTTTTCGTCTCTAAATTCATAGGCACGATCGACTCCTGAACTTTGAAATGCCAATATTTAGTTGTGGACGAACCAGATTTTTAACTCATTAATCAATTGTTATTGACTAATCTAATTTCTATTGGTTCTGCAAGGTAAACACTCGGCAGAGCATCCAGGGCTTGATTGGAGTACGCGATTGAAAATTATCAAAGGCGTGGCGAATGGCCTAGCTTATCTTCACAATGAGCTGCCAAGCCTTAGTGTACCTCATGGTCATCTAAAATCTTCAAATGTGCTCTTAGACAAAAACTTCGAGCCACTTTTGATGGATTACACACTCGAGCCTGTGATGAACTCTGGCCAAATTCAGCAAATCCTGGTGGCATACAAGTCACCGGAATACGCACGACATGGTCGAGCAACAAAGAAAACGGACGTATGGTGCTTAGGAGTTCTGATATTAGAAACTTTGACAGGAAAGTTTGTGGCAAAGTACCTTACTCATCATGGCACCGGATATGGCCCTGATTTAGCTGGTTGGATCAACGACATTGTCGACAAACTGGAAAGCAACACACAAGTTTTCGATCACGAGATGGGAAATACAGAGGAATGCAGAGGAGAAATGGAAAAGCTTGTGCATATTGGAATAGCTTGTTGCCAAGAGGACATGGAGAAGAGGTGGGAGTTGAACGAGGTTGTGGACAAGATTCAACAACTAAAAGAAACTGATTAATTGATAGATAATACAATTATTTGGCTACATATTTTCACGTTCATAAAAATAAAAATGTTACTAATGTCTTTGAAAAAGTAAATAACAGCTTATATTTATGTTTGAATATAATCGATACGATGAATTTGTGTTGTTTAATGTTTTATGAATACAAAACAGTAATTTACAGGTTAAAACAAATAAATAAGTTCAAAACTTTTAGTACACTTCATCCAATATGGGGGTGCAAGGTGTCCATTATGGACACCTTGATGTACCCCCTAATGTACATCTATCATTTTCCTTTTTTTTTTGGGCTTAAAATTCATGAATTATCATACTTGTACATAATGCGGTGTCCAAAACGGTATCCACCTCCTTATTTGGAGGGGGACCCACTTCAAATGAAATATAATATATCTGAAGCGTGTCTCCTTCCATGTGAGGGGGTGGACACTGCATTATGTACGTGTAGCATTCAACACTGAGCTATTTGAGATATCTCAATTGATCACTAAATTTTGATTTTATTCAAATTGGGTCAATGAAGTTCAATTTAGTTTCAATTGAGTCATTGAACTTCAGTTTAGTTTCAGAATTTACCACTTTCGTACTAGTCGTCGTCTCCTAAATCGGTGAAAATTGTTGAAACGGTAACTAGCACATTGCAAACAAATTTTCTATATAATAGTTGTGTAGAATGTCAATTTTCTACTTTGTCACTTGATAAAATGTTAAAATTTTAAAGAATTATATTTTAATTTTTTTAATGTAAAGACGTAACTGAACACTCATTTATTTTTGTTTTATTGATTTCTTAGAAGATCAATTATCATATGACAACCAACTAGGACATAGGCAAACTGGTCAGGAGCCTAACAGCCAAAAAAACTTGCGTGCGGCAACTCGCTGGATCACGAGCCACTGGCCTTTTTGGCTCACAAGAAAACATAAAAGGCAAAACGACGAATAAAAAAAAAGAGAAAAATTATTGAGCCACAAATTGGCTCGGCTCATCCCATGAGCCCAACTTTCTCTGACTCGTATGATAGATCAAATCTAGCCTAGCGGCAAACGAGTCAAACATCTCGACTTGATTCATAAAACACCCCTATTTTCATGGAGAATACGATTTACATCAATGCAAATAGTAATGACATTATCTGCATGTGTGGAGGTCAACTGAGAGAATCCCAATGCATATAGAAGTCGACGTAACCAAACAATTTCAGAACAAACAGATGATATAACTCTATATTCTACTTTAGTTGAAGATTTGGTGGCGACACGAGTCATGACATTCTTCCCATTATGCATCACTGTAAACTTTTATATAAGGAATTTTAAAACTTCAAATTAAAATTGATAAGACATTGTTGCGGCAAAACAATATAATCACAATCAAACAAAGGAAAACAAGATGACAACCCTGTTCGATCAATGATCTAATCTGGGAAAGTCCAAACACTAAGCACCATAAACCTTCCTGAGATAAACAATCGAAGCGGCAAACTCAATTCGAATGAGAAATCCTCTTCTCTAACCCTCGAAGCCCAAGTTCTTTACAAACTTAAGTTAATCTAACGGTTATGATTATTTATCAAATTTATTTATTGTACGAAAGGAGAAAACCCCTATTTTTTTTTTTTTTTTTCAAATAACGAAAACGTGGTGGATTTTTAAGAGATCAAAATAAACTATGGTACATACCATTTTTCCTCGACTAAAAAAGGTATTAATCAAAATTAAACGGGAAAATTCATCCGTGGTCACTTAACTTTCGGTAAATTCTCAATTGAGTCACGAAATATTATTTTATTTCAATTTGGACATTAAATTTAATGATTTAATTGAGAAAAATTAAATTTTAAAAGCCCTGTTGAAATTTACCCAAATTAAACCGTTAGAAAACAGTTTTTTTCTCACTCAGTCTCTCTTCGT
>CAIGRR010273761.1:0-10799 GCA_903798365.1 Fraxinus sp. 1973-6204 | reverse complement strand
CTACATTTGATTCCGACTTTACTTTATTTGAATTACACTATGGTTAGATTCAAATCGAAAATATATCTAATTCTTATGCATGAGTATCTTATATTTTGAATATGAGATGTTATTTAATATTGAACAAGTGGGGGATTATTGGAAATTATTGTTCAAAAACTGAAAATATTGAGTTTGGAATGAAAATGGATCAAAGGGCCAAATTCTTGGCCCATGCGACCGCATTCAATTGCTCCATGCGGTCGTATGGAGTAAATTTTTGACCAAATTTTACTTTTTTATAGTCGTTATGGTTTTGAAATTGGTGGCTTTTCATTACATTTTAGCACCATTTCGTACCAGATTTCTGATGTCTATATATTGATGATCCTAATTCATTTGAAAAAATGATTATTCATTATTGAAAATAAAAATCATTCCAAAGCAAAAAGAAATCAATCTATTTCTTATTCATATTCAAATACCCTCTTGTGTTCTTCAAAATTGGGTAGAAAATACTTTATGCTTTTGTATTTTTTGCAACAAGGTTTGATCAATCCTTTAAACTATTTGCCGAAAAACCTTTAAGCATATTCTATTGGAGCGGAGGCAAATATTGTTTGAGGACAGCGATCACGCGAGCCTTCAAATTTGATTTTATTTTGTTCGTGTTTTGTTCATCTTATTTGCTGGTTTTTTGGTATTTTTCTTCTCCAACTCTAGTGCATTTTCCAACATCCATTGCATTGAAAATCTATGGCATCCAATGAAAGTAACTCTAAAATTGAGAGTGAACTGCTATAAACCGCTTGTTCCTTATTCATTTTCACATTGTTTTCCTTATATTGCGGCTCTCATAAATAGGGGTTAGTGTTTAATCTATAATTCTTTGGTATGCAGTGTTGAAACAAATTTAACTTATTTTTCTTTCTTAATACAATCACATACAACACTGTTCAACTTATAGCTAAAAACGGGTTGAATGTTAATTTTAAAGGCAATGTTGGGGCTTTTGAGTGCTGGAGCTTCGGCTGTAGGAGCAATTGTGTACTTGGCACACAAAGGAAATACAAAAACAAATTGGTTCACTATTTTGTCAACAATTTAATTAATTCCTTCTGTGAATGAATTTCAGGCTCTTCAATTGGATCATGTGGAGGGATTCTTGTTTTCGCAGTGTTGATTTTGCTGTCTACTCTCACACTCTCTTGATGTGCCTAAAGTGTTCTTCTTAATAAGAATGACATATTTGGTCATTTTTAAAAGCCGACTTTGTAGGTCACCATACAAATCATCTCTATCTCTTGTTACTTTATATTTCATATATGCTACGATTTTTTTGTTTTCCTCTTTACAATTTGGTGATAGTGTATTAAGGTATGGAAAGGGGAAAAAAGTGTAATGGGTTATTTTTATTTTGGTATTATCTTGTCACGTAGTTTATTTTAAATATTTGTTTTTGTTGAAAATTTACTTAATTATGTACACCTGAATTTAAACAATTTTCATTTCCATTGATGATCTTCTTTATATTTAGATGGAAATTGTGATAAAAAATTATACCTTCAACTCATTCTGCAAAGTCTTTGACAATCTTGGAACACTTACAATCCGATTTGCAATCCACACGAGAACAAAAATGAGAGAATTGTCGTTCCTCTTTTCTTTCACTTATAAGATTATGAATGTATGTTATGTTTTTTCAAACCCTAATAGCTTATTACTAGAAATTTAAATGTGCTGGCTGATCCTTTAAACTTAACTCGGTCTAGTATCTAATTAATATAATTAATTGAACTTAGTCCATAAATTAATCAAATCAAATCTAATTAATTAGTAATATCATTCTTCTAGTTCTCTTCGTTGTGTATGATCCATTAAATTCCTGATTACGATGCTTAACGATATGGATTTTTACTCTGATCTAATCAAAATCGATAAATTAAAATACTCTTTTAATTTATCATTAACTGACGTCCACCATCCTATATTGACACCTAGCAGTGTGTTAGAGTAATATATGTGATGAGAAATGTCGCGTAGTATGGCAAATCAAATTTGTTCGTTTACCGTGAAACTATAATCCCTCCATCAATATGATCCAATTAATTACGAGATATGAAAGTTTGTCGATCTCGATTATCGATCACATCTTTCATCTAACTCTTAAGTCAATATAAGTCGAAAAATCTTTTCGACTTTTGAGCACACCTTAACCAAGAATTTCATTATCAACTTAACGAAATGAAATATAGATCATAATTTCTTACTATCTATCTATTAATCATTCACAACTTTTATATGATTCTTGATATACCCAAACAATACCGTATCAGTGACTTGGCAAAGCAACATCCAATATCACCAAAATATAATGTACCCATATAAGCATTATGATGAGCTCAAATTGAATGATCAATTCCATTATCGAACGCTGGAGATTAACCACTGACATTTAGATAGTCATCTATGTAGAATCTCTTCAGCTGGTTTCTAATGTTTTATTCTTATAACAAAACATTCACGTGTCCATTTAAATGTCACTATATTTTAGATGTGAGATTAATTTACTTACTTCATAAGTGAGAAATGCTACACATGCTGGTCTAGTCGTAATAATAATATTCATATCTCATCATTACTTACGATCACGAATAATTTAAGATTCAGTCATATGTAATTTGTTTCTCACTGTCACAACTCCTTTTGATTAACAAATTACTAAAACTTGAATATACCGACTCTATTAATTTATCAGAACAATGATTCAATGGAATAATAGATCTTATCATAAATAAAATACTTTAATCATATTAAAAGTGTTTACGTCCAAAATCGATTAAAACTAGGACATAACACTTCCAAACTCTCACTCGTACTAGATCCAATCACTTATATATCTTATATCGTAAGAGTCCACATAAAGATCATGTTTATGTTGCGTCAACTCTTTGTTGGTGGATCAACAATATTATCAATTATGAAAACTCGTTCCTTTTTTTACGTCATTTCTTTGTATTCTCCCTCAGATAAAATGATATCACCTTAACACATGTTTGGACCATTGATGAGGCATTAATTGCTTTGTTTGTGTGATGGCTCCATTGTTATCATAATATAGATGTATGGGATCAACAATGTTATCAACTACTTCAAGTTCATTGATGGCACTGTCCATTGCGGCAATGCGATACACCACCCCTGTCAAATAGTAGTGTCACTTCATCGGGCATGTTGTCGCCTATGTTGTAGCCTACCGACTACTGTTTCAGCCGACCACCCCTTTCCAATCCATTTTGACCCAAAATTAAATTCCTTTTTCAAAATCAAAATTTTGAAAATGAACAACAATTTTCTTAAAAGTTAGAAACCCCAAAACAATAACAATTAATAGTTGAATGTTCCAAGATTCATAAAAAAATTCTAACAAACACAAAGTCGGCTCTGATACAATTATTGAGAATTTGCTTAATCACTCATAGTGGAAATTAAACAATTTCAAGTCCCACTGACGATCTTCTTTATGTTTAGATAGAAACCGTGATAAGAATTATACATTTCTGTGAAGTCTTTGACAATCTTGGAATGTGTAAAATCATGATACGTACACTTCAAATGTCCAATTATCCAATTTTCAATGAAAATCCACACAAGTGTACAAAAATGAGAGAATTTAGATCACTCTTTTCTTGTGCTAACAAAATTATGAATGTATGTTTATGTTTTCTCAAATCCTAGTAGTTTATTAAGAGAAGTTGAAATGGGGTTGGTTCGTCCTTTAGACTTAACCCGATTCAATATTTAATTAAATTTGTTCCATAAATTAATTAATCTAATTAATTCACTTGGACCCAATAATAAGCTACTCAATTAATTAATTCTACGAACGACGCGAATTATTATTTTGATTTAATCAAAATCGATAAATAAAATACCATTTTAGTTTATTATTAACATACAATTGTCGTCCCAAATTGACATCTAACAATGTGTCAATCTATACATGTGAAAATAAATATCACGTGGTATAATAAAATCAAACTTATTCGTTTACCTTTCGTTTACCGTGAAACTATAACCCGTTCATCAATATAATTCGATCAATTACGAGATATGGAAGTGCGTCGATTTCGATTATCGATCATATCTTTCATCCCACTATGAAGTCAATATAAGTCGAAAACGCTTTTCAACTTATAAGTATACCTTGGCCAAAAATTTCATCATCAACTTAACCTAATGAAATGTAAATAACATTTTCTTACTATATGAGAGTAGCAAATCCCATATTGATCATTTGCAACTTTCATATGATTCTTGACATATCCGAACCATATCGTATTAGTGACTTTTAGCATAGCGAAATCCAACATCACCAAAGTATGAATGTCCCGTATCGAGCACTATGATAACTTCAAGTTGAAGAATCAATTCTACTACCGAATGCTAGAGATTAACTACTGATACTCAGATAGTTATCCCCATGTGTAATATCTCCAGTAGGTCTCTAGTGTTTTGTTCTTATAACAAAACAATCGCATGTCTATATAAATGTTACTATATTTTAACTTGTGAAATCAATTACTCACTTTATAAGTGAGAAATGCCACAAGTGCTGGTCTAACCGTAATAACAATATCCGTATATCGTTATTACTTACGATCACGGATAATTTAAGATTTGATCATATGTAATTTGTTTCAATATCTCACCTCCTTGTGATTAACAAATTAATAAGACTTGAATTTACGAACTTTATTAATTTAGTTTTTGTTATAATACTTATTCAATTAAATAATAGATTTTACCATAAATAAAATACATTAATCATATTAAAAGTGTTTACATCTAAAATCAATTGAACCAATGACATAATACTTACAGTATTTTCAACCAAAACTATTCTAAATAGGAACTTTAGAATATATTGTACCAAAAAATATCATAGCTCTGGCCATTCCACCTATATTTGGGGATCGAAATCACTAATCGGTGTTCCGAAATACTAAATATATTGGATGCATAATTTGTTTATAAAGAACGCAAAACAAATAAATGAAAGAAAACAACTTCTATCATATATCATATTTACCAAGACACAATAATTTCAAAGAGAAAATGAATATAAAAATAACTAGTTATAAACATTAGCTCTGGGCACTCAAATGAATATAACTGTTACTCTTGTAATTTTTTTTTTCCCAGTTTTTCTTCATATTAGTGATAAAAGAGTTGTATAGAATAATATTCTATTTACACTTCGTGTAATCAACAAATTATGCATCAAGTGCGCACACACAAGTGGTAAATAGTGAATGTTTAAAATATAATTTCAGCTAATAAAACATATTTTTTATCCATACATTTCCTAATTACTAATTATTTATTATCCAAAAATCCCGTATAATTACTTCACTAATTGTTTTAAGTACTCCCAAGCCAAATAAAAGGAAAAGTTGAAAGGTTGGCATTGAACATATTGGTCAAGTAGCAAGTGTTGACGGAAAATCAACTAGTACAATAAAAATAAGAAAAAAATTGAAATTGAAATTGAAGATTATGAAGCGAATTGTGTCATTGCATATCTCCTTAAAATAGATTTCGTCTCCTTCACTCAATGCTATCAACCTTTTATAAATATTTGTTTCTCAATATACAATGCTTCTTCTAAGATAGCATGATAATAACCTTATGGACGAACCAATTTGATTATATTCTCCTTGATGGGATGATTTTGAAAACTTGAAGGTGTAAATCTTGAACAATAATCCTCGGGATAAAAACTCGGATATATTATGAAAAAATAGAAAAGAAATCAAATGGGTTCAATTTCTAGACAAAGTGTCTATTCAGAATGAATGTACCTTCGGTACAAGTCAATCTAGAGCATTAGATAACTACCATTACAAATTGGTAAACAATCGGGTGGTCCAAACTGCATCATATCTGAAAGGCCATAATGATTTGCACTTGAATAGTCGCCTCCAATCATTATGCCTATCGAGATATTTTCCAAATCATACATATAATTATAAATCATTGAATTACCTTATAATTACATTAAATTCCAACTGCATGCTGGTCTCCAACATTTTCCTATAGTTCTAGAGCCGATTCTCAATGAAAGAAACCATCTAATTCCAAGTTAAACCGTTAATGAGGAAAACTGTCCAATAATTTTTCAATTTATTTATTCAAATAATATCTCGACAGCATCCCTTTTCTTGTAGGTAGAATCCTATAATCCTAAAACTTACACAATTTTATTTATTTATTTTTAACTATGTAGCAACGTTACTTTGAGTTTCAAATGCTTGTTTCCTCTTATATTGTATTAAAAATATTTGTTGAGTTTTTTATATCGCAAGTATACGATTGCAACAAGTAATATAGTGGACTTTTGAGTCCGAATTATCTTCCCATGAAGACTATATTTCAGACTTAATCTACTTTTTCTAACTCCTATTTGATGAAAGTAAACAAATAAAGAATGGTAATAGTTGTGAATATTATTTTTCTTTTGTGAACTAACTACCTTAAACTAATGGAAAGTATAAGAAGATTGCAAACATTGATTGAAAGAAGATTCAAATACGTAATGAATATTATGGCAAAACAAGTTTATCCAATGATCACCTCAATTCTTAATTCTAGATTTTAGCCTAATGTAGAGTGTTCGATCAAATTCTTCCATGGTATTCAATTTACTCATCTCGAGTTCTCATTGAGTCTATTTAACTAATTCAATTCCACATCTATATGCAAATTATCCTTAGTTAAACGAAATATAGTTCTAAGAATTCCTATTACGACTGCAATAATTAGTATATATATCTCTACACGTTATACTACTTTACTGAATTTTATTATACGGTCTAAATCTCAAACTCACATCTCAAGTAATTATCAAATTATTGGCCAGATAATTCAAAACATTAAGCTCATAACAAAATCAACACATAAAAAAATAAACCACATAAATCTTGAAATAAAAGAATCAAGCATCACAAAAGACTACATTGTTTACTCTAATTTAAAGTTTAGTNAAAATCAACACATAAAAAAATAAACCACATAAATCTTGAAATAAAAGAATCAAGCATCACAAAAGACTACATTGTTTACTCTAATTTAAAGTTTAGTTACGCATAATGTAAAAGGAAAAACAAATACATATCTTTGAGTACATTATTGGATTAATTGAATAAAGATATGGAAATGAATTAACTCTTGCACCAAGGTCTTCTTCCGCTTCCAATCTTTGCTTTAAACTTGAATCTCATGATGAATTTCTTCTCTCGATTTGACTATTCAATCTTTTGTTGTATCTCTCTTTTTTCAATGTGTGGAACCCCCAATTCGTGCCTTCTTTTCTCTATTTATAGTTCCCTACACGTCCTTGACCAGATTAGAATTTTTTTTTTAGCTTCTCGCGACCCATTCAACAAAAACCTAATTGTGTGGCGCAACGCCTAGGCTCTAGGAATGCAGTGCCTAGGCACCGCGATGCTGCCTGGACGCTATGGGGGCAGCGCCAAACTGAAAATAATTATGCTTTTGTGTATAATGCAACGTCTGGGTGCTGCGTCACTGTTTCACTATTTGTATTCTTCAATATTTTTATCATAATGTTTTCTCCTAATATCCGATTAAGGCGATTCAAAATGAGTTGGAAAGATAACTCAAATGGTTACAACTTTTATGAAATAACTCTTTTCAATTCGAACATTAACTAGGCCAAAAATGCATCTCAATCTCCAACTAAAAATCAGGATCTCCTTGTACGATTGAAAATTAATTTGTGAAAATATTTTTGGCCATATTTCCACTCCTTTTGACCTTTAGTTGTATCAATTTGAACCCTAGCATTCTCGAATCTTTATCGTGAGTTTCGACACAAGTTTTGAGTATTTGCACTTTAGCCCCCTAACTTTAGATCTTGCCCTTTTTCGTTTCTTTCTTTCAATTTCACTTACATTCATTGAGTTTCACCTAGTAACTCATTATATAATAAATTAGGCTATAATTCCATTAAAAGAATTACGAAATATCAATATTTTGTAGCCCAAATAAGTGTATAAAATACACTTATCAATATTTAATCTAAAAATTTACACTTGCGAAAATAAAATTATATTTATTTAAATTGTATGCTCAAAGATTTTTAATTTTATTCTCAATAACATTAAAACTTTGTTTCAGCTCCATTGATCTGTATCTAATCTATCTTAAAGTATGTATTAATCACCTAACGGCACAGACCAGGAGTTGGAAAAGGAATTTTCATACTATACTATTTTTATTTTTATATATATTTTTTTTCTGTTCAGATCCACTTGAAGACAATATAATTAATGGTGTACTTGTCAAATGTCAAGTAGACAACTTTGGTTAAACAGATCACAACCAACCTCAGTTCCAATCTATTTAATTAATATCCCTGTTTGATTAAGAAAACTTATGATTATAGCCATGTTTGAGAGAACTTAAAGTTTATTTTTTTTTTATTTTTTTTTTTATCAAAGTTAAAATAAACAATTAATTTTAATCATATATTTCACTTACAACTTTTTAACTACACATTTCATCAACTTTTATCAAAATATGCTAAAAACCTGATTTTAATCTCCATTGAACATGGACATATAACGTGTCACTTAATCTTTATATTAGAAGATTTGTGATGACGTTCTTGAAGGCTAAGTTTAAGTGAATATATGTATCATTTTTTAACCGTTTGAACTTTTTAATAAATGTTTATTAGCAAATATCACACATTTAAAAAGAAAAGAATACAATCTATACTTGAGGGGACAAATCGAAGATAAAACAAAGTAAATAAATGTCTAATAGTTTTAAATTTTTGATAATATGCCCATTTTTATAATAAGATTTTCCAGTTTTTAACCACACATTCTCCAAAAAACTCAGTTACACGAAATATATTCTCAAAAAGTCTTACATCAAAGAGGCCTTATAGTTCAACATGATAGTGAAGCAATTAGAGGTTCTTTGCATGTGTTGGACCTTTAATAATAAAGAAATAACGTGTTGAAGACTAATTTAACTGAATAAATGTATTCTCTCTTTATCAACTTAAACTTTTAGTTGAGACAGACTGCGGCTCGACGAGTTGTATGATGGCATAAAAGTAAGAGAAAGGAGCAAAAGCTAGAAACTGCCCAGCCAAGTTACCTTACATCCCACGTTTATATCTCCTCTAAAAAGCACTATTTCGTGGAGTTTTGTTCCTTGGAAGACCCTTTTCCTCAGCAAAACCTCTCAATCTTTCTGTTAAGAAACTTTGTATAAATTCTTCCGAGTTCTTTATCTTCAATCCTCAGTCCTTTCTCTCCTCTTCATTCTTGATATAAAGGGATCGGGCAAGGACTGAATTGAAATGGAAAAAGTATCTGGTTTTAGTAGAGTTGATGAGCAGTTTGAATTACCTCCTGGATTTCGATTTCATCCAACAGATGAAGAGCTTATAACTCATTATTTATCTCCTAAGGTATTTGACAGCAGTTTCAGTGCAAGAGCTATTGGAGAAGTGGACTTAAACAAGGTTGAACCTTGGGATTTGCCATGTAAGTTGTATAGCACTTTGTTGAAATTCTTGATTTATGTCAACTTGTACCTCCTCGTCTAAAGGCTTAAGCTATTAGACAGGAAACATGTTCATTTATTTAGATTTTGTCTTCAACACGACCCGTCATGTGATACTCTTATTTATTTTATTGTGTGCTTTGAAGGGAGGGCAAAAATGGGTGAAAAGGAGTGGTATTTCTACTGCATAAGAGACAGGAAGTACCCTACAGGTTTAAGGACAAACAGAGCTACAGAGGCTGGATATTGGAAGGCAACAGGGAAAGATAGGGAAGTTTTTAGCTTGAAAATTCTTGTGGGAATGAGAAAAACTTTGGTTTTTTACAGAGGAAGGGCTCCTAGAGGGGAAAAAACTGATTGGGTCATGCATGAATACAGATTAGAGGGCAAATACTCTATGCATAATCTCCCCAAAACTGCTAAGGTAAACAATTTCCCCTGCTTTCATCTATATTTTTATTGGGTACGGGTGATATGCGGTATTGAATAGGACTCTACACTATATTATCTTAACATTTGATGGTATTATACGGTCCATCTCGGCAAACAAGCAATTAGGGTGTGTTTGGTATTTAAGATCTGATAGACTAGACTGTACAATAAAATAGCTTTTTAACATCTTTTTGTTTCTTATTATGGTTGAGTACGATACATATATTCTTACTAAACAGATCGTAGAATATGTGCAATATATAGTATTAGACATGATCGAATACCAAAGTAAACAAAATTTTAACTCCTTGTTTCTTAATATTATCTAGTACTATACAATTCATATTAACAAACAAAGCTTAGTGCATATTCGGTACACAATATTAAATAATATCGAATTAGACTGGACTAGATTGAATGGTACAAAAATAAGATTTGAACTTCATTTTGCTTCTTACCATGAAGTATTTTCATTTAGTTTCCCTTCTTGTTTTGCAGAATGAATGGGTTATTTCCAGGATTTTCAAGAAGAGTTCTGAAGGGATTTTTCTTTTACATGGTCCCGTTTACAGGAACAGAAATTATGTTGCCAATTCACAGCCGTCTGATTTGCCTCCATTACCTTCATCTTCTTGTAAAAAGTCTGATATACCCCTTGCTACATTGAAATCCCCTGAAGTTTCCACTCCAAATTCAGTCGTTTTCGCCCAAATGATGCCCTTTATCCAAAATATACAAGATTGCACCAACTATGAAGTAGGATTGGGATCTTATGAGGATCA
>CAIGRR010273526.1:0-10078 GCA_903798365.1 Fraxinus sp. 1973-6204 | reverse complement strand
GAGATTGAAGCAATCGAACTTAATGGAGAATCCTTGTTTATTGAAATGTTGAATTACAATTGGTGAAATTTTGCTTCAATCAAGAGAGGTGAGAATAGTAGAAAATACAACTTTAGTTCACACACTGGAAAAGAGTAAAAAAATAAGTTTAGGGGTGTGTGAATTTTACGAGTGATGGAAGAACATATTTGACCATTGAGGGTCGAGAATTGAAATAGCTTATGAATTCATAATGTTATGCTTAATTCTTCACACACACGTCGATTTTACATTGAAAAAGTGGATTTTAATTTTTGTATCGTGACTTTGAAATTGTGCATAGATTTGTTATTATGATTTCAATCCCGAGATAAAAAGCCCGGTTAACTAGCTAAATCTTGTTGCTTTATTTGATTGACTGGCCACCTTTAGGTAATTAGCATTGATTGTTTGTGTATTTGTTAGGTTTTAGTTTTGTTTGAGGACAAACAAAGATTCAAGTTTGAGGGTGTGAGAAGTGTAGTTTATACACTTATTTGTGACCCTAAATCATGATATTTTATTGTCTTTTAGATTAAATTCTACCTAATTTATGTTATATTCTGTTTTGTAGGTAAGATTTTATGTTTAATGAAGAATTGGAGAAAAGAATGCAAAAGTGACGAATAATGGCAAAATTCAAAGATGAAACATATATATATTTAAAACTATATATATATTACATGATACACACGGAGGGAGGCGAAAAAAGGAGAAAAACGAGAAACATGGAGGAAAAAATTGTCGCATGAAAGAAAGAGAGAAAGAGGAGAAAAACAGAGAAAAAAACTGTGCAAGCCAGAAAGAAAGAAAAATAGAAGAAAAAAAGAAAGAGGAGAGAGAAAGGAAAAGTCAAACGCAAAACAGAGAAAGAAAAGGAGGAAAAAGAAAAGGAAAGTAAAGAAAACTGCAAACACCAGAAATTTTCACGTTTCATCAATTTTTGATGATATCTTTACACTTTTGCGTGTTTTTATTTTTACAATATGAATAACTAATTTTTATATTAGGGAAAACAATGTAGTCGACTTGTGATCTTTTATTTTTTATTCAAGATTTATGTGATTTGTTTATTTATGTGTTGGTTTTATTATGAGTTTAATGCATTAAATTATATGATCAATAATTTGATGATTATGTGAGTCTCTTAGGAATCGAGAGGTCAGTTTGAGATTTAGACCATATAATAAAATTCGATAAATTAATATAATGTATAGAGATACATATACTAATTATTGCGATTATAATATGAATTCTTAGAACTAATGTTTCTGTTAACTAAAATTGATTCACATAGAGATATAGAATTTAATTAGTTAAATATGCTCAATGAGAATTCGAGAGGGGTAAATTGAATACAATAGAAGAACTCGATCGAACACTACATTAGGTTATGAATCTTGAATTAAGAATAAAGTTGATCAATAAATGAAATTGTTATGCCCTAATATTCCTCACATATTTGTTTCTTCAATTATCCGTTGTTTGCAATCTTTTTATATTTTCAATTAGTGAAAAGTAGTTAGGAAAAAATAATCACACCATCATAATTACTTGCTTTTGTCAAATAGGAGTTAGAAACATTAGATTAAGTCATAAAGTATAGTTTTCGTGGGAACGATATTCGAACTCAAAGGTCCACTATACTACTTGTTGCGATATCTTACACTTGCGATATAAAAAACACAACATTGATCCTTTAGAACAACAAATGAAAGATGCTCGCATGGAAGCTGTTTTCTTAAAAACTAAATCTTTTGAAGAAAACAATTATATTCGGATTCCTCTTCTGAAGACAAAACTCCTTATACTTCTCAAACAAACTCTCAAACAGATGAAGAAAAAATAAATATCATCAATCATATACAAATTCAAAAATGGTATCGTAATATGACCATTGTGGTCAACAAAGAATTTACATTCACTTCTAGAGTCTTAATTGATTCTGGGGCTGATCAAAATTGTGTTAGGGAAAGACTTATCCCTACAAAATATTTTGAAAAAAACTACCGAGCGTCTTTATGGCGCTAGTGGTAAGAAGCTCAATATTCAATACAAATTATCAAAAGCTCATGTTTGTAATTCAAATATTTGTTTCAAAAATATATTTTACTTAGAGCCCGTTCGGTAGAGATTAAAATTGGATTAAAATTGAAAAACTATCTGTTATCGTTGACTTTTATTAGACAAGTGAGACCAATAACGACTATATTTTCAATTTTAATTGGATTTTAATCTCTATCGAATGGGCTCTTAGTCAAAAAATTGGACCAAGAAGTTATACTTGGTACCCCTTTTATTGTTCAAATTCACCAATTTCAAGCTGATTCAAAATGTCTTACTACGAATATTTTCGATCAAGAAATATTTTTAAATTTACACATCCTCCTTCCTATAAGGATATTAATTCCTTAAAGGAAATATCTATTTCAAAAATTATTCTTTTAAGAGAAAACACATTCAGATTTTCAAAGAATAAATTAGATTTCAAATAATTGAGGAGTAGTTACAAAATCTCTCAATTGTAGAAAAAAATCTTCATTTCAAAAGAGAATTGAGAATGAAATATGTTCGACTATTCCAAATGTTTTTTTGAGATAGATCCTTACAATTCTGATTTCCACTAATCAAATATTCATACAAAGTATCGCCCTATTCAAATGAATAAAGATTTATTTGATCACTGTATCAAAGAAATCAATGATTTATTTGAAAAATGACTTATCCGTCTAAGTAAAACACCGTGGAGTTGCTCTGCATTCTATGTCAATAATTTTGGCGAAATTGAACGAGGCGCACCAAGACTTTTTATCAATTATAAATCTTTCAATAAAGTTCTCCAGTGGATTAGATATCTACTACCTCAAAAGAAAGATCTTTTAAATAGATTACTCAAATCCGTTATCTTCTCAAATTTGATATAAAATCTGGCTTTTATCATATTCAAATTAAAGAAGAAAATAAATACCAAACTACTTTCAATGTTCCTTTCGATCAATATGAATGAAATGTCATGTCATTCGGTCTCAAGAATGCTCATTTTGAATTTCAAAAAATTATGAATGATATTTTCAACTCGTATCAACATTTCATTATTGTTTACATCGATGATGTTATAATATATTCGGAAAGTTTAGAACATCATTTCAAATATCTCAATGCATTCATCCATGTCATTAAGAATAATGATATAGTTGTTTTAGCTAAAAAGGTTATTCTTTGTCAAGCACGCATAAGGTTCTTAGTCATTATATACATCAAGAACACTTACACCAATTCAAAGAAGTCTTGAATTTGCTAATAAATTTCCAGACGAAATTCAAGATAAGAGAAGTCTACAATATTTTTTGGACTACGTCAATTGTGTTACTGATTATGTCAAAAATATTAGGCTATCATGTGATCCACTTTTTTAAAGACTGCAAAAGCATCCACTACCATGGAGTCATGAGCACGCTTTAATTGTTCAAAAAGTAAAAGTTGCAATTAAATGCATTCCATGTCTTTCAATAATAGACACTTTAGCCTTCATTATTGTTGAGATAGATGCATCAGACATAGAATGTGGTAGGGTGTTAAAGGAGATTCTTGCTAGGTATAGTCAAGAACATCTGGTTTTCCATTCAGGTGTTTGGACTAGCCCTCAAAAGAATTACTCTATTATCAAAAAATAAATTTTATCAATAATATTGTGTATTTCAAGATAATTCAATTAACAAAAAAATCATTTTGGAAATTGATTGCAAAGCCTCAAAGGATGTTTTACAAGAAGATGTCAAAAAATTTGTTTCAAAGCAAATATTTTCAAGATGGAAGGCTATTTTGTCTTTTTTTGACTTTGAAATGTTATATATACAGTGGTAGCAGCAGCTCGATACTCTACTTCTACAGAGGATCTGGACACAATTGCTTGTCTTTTTGATTTCCAAGACACCATAGAATTCCCAACAAAGATGCAAAATCCGGTTGTAGATTTCCTTGTATCAACACAAGAACCCCAATCAGCATATGAGAAGGCTTGCAGTTTGAGGACTGATTCAGGTGTTGCATTTGTTTCTGAAAAGAGAATACCTTAACCTGGACTTTTCTTCAAATACCGCAGTAAATGATGCACTGCTTTAAGGTGTAGTAATCTAGGCTGAGATAGAAATTGACTCAGTTTGTGAACAACATATGTAATGTCAGGGCTTGGTATTGTCAAGTAAAGTAGCCTTCCAAATAATCTTCTGTACTGGGAATTATTTGGCAATATATCACCTTCATGTAAACTTAGATGTGACTTTGGATCCATAGGAGTATTTACGGGTTTGCAATCCAAGTAACCCGTGTCTTCAAGTAATTGCAAGGTTTAATATCTTTGTGAAATTATAATACCAGATGTTGAACGAGCTATTTCAATTCCCAGAAAAAAATTTAAGTTCCCCAGATCTTTCAGTTTGAATTGCGAATGGAGTAAATCCTTTAAAAAATCGATGGCTTCAGCATTAGGTCCTGTGATGACTATGTCACCCACATACACTAATAAAGCTATAAACTGATCTCCTTCTCCTTTTGGTAAACAATGAATAATCAGCCTTTGATTGAGTAAATCAAAATTTAATCAGTGCCTAAGAAAATTTTGAGTTCCATTGACGTGAGGCTTGCTTGAGTCCATAAATAGACTTGTGTAGCTTGCATACTAGTTTCTTCCCCTGATTGGCAACCTGAGACGACTGATAACCAGGTGGCAAATCCATGTAGACCTTCTCGAATAAGTCTCCATTTAGAAAGGCATTATTAATGTCTAATTGCACCAAATGTCATTTGTTGTATGCTACAAGTGCCAACATCAATCTTACAGTCACTATCTTTGCCACCGGAGAGAATTTGTCAAAATAATCAAGTCCTTCTTGCTGAGTGTAACCCTTTGCAACCAAACGTGCTTTATGTCTCTCAATAATCCCGTCTGATTTATATTTGATCTTATATATCCACCTACATCCAATTGAATGCTTACCAGGTGGTAGAGTAACTACTGACCATGTATGATTTACCTCCATGGCATCCAGTTCCTGTTTCATGGCATCACGCCATTGAGGATCTTTCACAGCCTGGTAAAAGAACTGTGGTTCGTGATTAGATGAAATACTTAGAACAAGGTGTCTATATGAAGGTGTTAATCTATCTTAAGACATAAATTGACTGATGTGATGATATGTAGGTGGTCTAACATTCCTCTGTGATCGTAGAACTTCAAGTATGTGAGGTGTTCTTTCTGACTGAGATGAAACATAGTGCTCCTCACTATCATGTTCTTGAAGTATCACATCAGATTGATGTTGGTGATCTAACGGTGATTGTGTTGATAAAGGCACTGGTAACCAAATCAGGGAAGGGGTCAACCAAGTTTTCAGCCTCCGTCACAGTGTCAAATGGAAATATATCCTCATGAAATTTCACATCTCGCGACAAGAAAATTTGTTTGGAAGCCACATCGTATAGTTTATATCCCTTAACACCAGATGGATACCCCTAAAATACACACATTCGAGCTCTTGGTTGGAATTTGCTTCTATGAGCAGTCAAGGTAGAAGCAAATGCCAAACATCCAAATACTCTTAATGATGAATAGTCTGCCACCTCCTTATACAAGATCTCATATGGTGTCTTGTGGTTCAATATTGGGGATGGTGTTCTGTTTATCAAGAAACTGGCTGCTAATACACAATCAGACCAGAACCTTATAGGAACTCTTGACTGGAAGCACAGAGCCCTTGCTACATTCAACAAGTATTGATACTTCCATTCCACCACAGCATTTTGTTAAGGCCTTTCAACATAACTATACTGATGTAAGACTCCTTTCATAGCAAAGAAATCATTAAATGCCAACTCAGGAGCATTATCAGACCTGAAAACCTTGATTTTGGCACTAAATTGTGTTTCTATCATATTGAAGAAACGAGGAATGACATTACCAACATCAGATTTTTGCTTCAATAGGAACAACCAAGTAAATCTTGAACAATCATCCACCAAAGTCAAGAAGAACCTATGTCCAGTATATAATGAAGTTTGGTATGGCCCTCAAACATCACAATGTATAAGCTCAAAAGGACTTTTTGAGGAATGATTGTTAGATTCAAATGACAATCTCCTTTGTTTAGCAAGAGGACAAACATAGCAAGGAGAGCTTTTATTGAAATTCGAAACATTACAAGAAATTTTATCTTTCAAATACTCTAAAATTCTGAATGAAAGTTGTCCTAACCTATTGTGCCACACTTGAACAGACATATTATTTACAAGTGCAGTAGGTATAGTGACAGAATCAGTACATGAAAATGAACTTAAATCTTTGGTATTAAGCACATACAAGTCCTGCTCCTTATCACCCTTGCCAATCACCTTCTTAGTTTTGGCATCCTGGATGATGAAATGATCACGAGAGAAACAAATGGTGAGATGTGAACCAAATGTTAGAGCACTAACAGACAACAAGTTAAACTTGAATTGTGGCACAAAGAAGACATCATGTAGTATGAGATCAGGGCTCAATATAACTTCACCACATAGTTTAACAGGTATTTGTGTGTTGTTTGGTAAAGTAACAGTAGAGTTTTCCAGTATCCTCAGTGTTTTAAATGCAGAAGCAATAGAACATACATGCCTAGTTGCACCTGAATCCACTATCCAAATGTCCTTGGATGAGAACATAGGATTTACTAATATGGAATAACATATACCTGATGTATAAGTGTTGTCATTGTTGTCTTGTTGATCTGATGTTGTTGCAATAGAGTTTGAAGCCAGATGGGAAGACAGCATAGACATCAATTGCTGGTATTGATTGGAATTCAGATTTTGCACAAAATTTCCTATTCCTGTCTGTTGATCATACTGTCCATTTGCAACCTTCTGAACCAGTAGACTTGTGGAGATCTGATTAATTTGATTGGCATAACCTTAAGAATTATCTCTTCCTCTCGACTTGTAGCCCTGTGGAAAGCCATGTATTTTGGACCGTTCCTTTCCCATAGTTTGCCTTAAGAGCAAATGATGCAGCTCCATTTTGATCAGTTCCAGAATTCAGCTGAGAGCCAATTCTCCTCTGATTTTCTTCTTCAAAAATTAATGCAAAAACCTTGTTAATTTGAGGCAGAGAATCCATGAGTAATAACTGCCCTTTGATTTGTGAATATGAATCATGTAAACCCATCAAAAAGGACATGGTGTATCAACCTAATAATGTTTGTTCAGCTCCTTTATACCACCACAGGTGCATTTTCCACAATTGCATACAGGTCGATAATTGCTTAGTTCTTCCCATATGGTATGAGTTTAGTGAAATACACACTCACACTCTCTTAATCTTGCACCAAATTCATCAAATTCCTTCGCTATTGAAAGATGTGTGGGACATTTTTCTGCTGGAATCTATCCTTAAGGTCATTCCATATTTCATTTGTTGTGGCTGCGTATATAACACTGGCAGGGATATCCTTAGAAATAGAATTCAAAATCCACGAAATAACAACATTGTTGTTTCGAATCCAAGAGCTGAGTAATTCTGAATTTGTGCCATCAGGTTCAACTATAGATCCATCAATGAATCCAAGCTTATTCTTAACAGATAATGCAATCATCATTGTACGGCTCCAAGAGGCATAGTTATCTCCAACGAGCTGCTGCGATACCAAGACCAGTCACGGACCATCCGAATGATGCAGGAAAAATGGACTTGAAGGATCATCAACTGATGATCTTGAATTTTCTAATCTCTGTGGTTCCATTTGAAATTAGATTTCAGAATTTAATTGATGGAAAGGAAAGGCAGATTATGTGGAAGCCTATGGCTCTGATACCATATTAAAAGAAAAGAAAAAGGGAGAGAAGAACTGAATTTCTATTTAATTTTTCTCATGGAAAAATGTATGTACATCAGCTATATAAATACTATACAAGATGGAATCAATTAAGGCCAACTGGCCATATATCAATTGACAACTCATTAACCAAGTAACAAATTTTACAGCTCATACTCTAGTTGGTGTGATTCAGCTTCAGTTCCTCCAGTTTGTCTCCAGTTCGTGTGCTTTAGCTTCAGTTCTTCTGCTAGCTTTAACAGTTTGTATTCAAATTTGTTCTTCAATACAATAATTCTTCCATTCAAATTTTTGTTCAAATTTGTGTTTGAAATAAATATTTGAATTACAAACATGAGTTTTTGATAGTATGTATCGAATATTGAGCTTTTTACCACTAGCACAAAACGCTCAATATAGGCTTAAGTGTGTATATACTAGAGCTATCTCTATGTGAATCTGTATGTTGTCAACATCCTATGAAGTCATAATTGAGCCTAAATTAGATGTAGAGCTATATCTTAGATAGAGAAAACAACGGGCTCAGAATTAAGAGGATAATTCTAATTAACTTGTATTGTAAAATTATGTAGTGGGAGAGACAACGTAAGAGCACGATGACCCATTAATGCCAAATACCCATATTAATTTATTTTGTTTTAATCTTGAGGACGAAATTTATTTTATGGGGTAGGATTTGTAACGTAACGTGCCTATTTTTCGTAATTATCATGTCTATCTATGTAATTTATTAAATTTATAACAACATAAGAGCACGATGACCCATTAATGCCAAATACCCATATTAATTTATTTTGTTTTAATTTTGAGGACGGAATTTATTTTATGGGGGTAGGATTTGTAATGTAACATGCCTGTTTTTCATAATTATCATGTCTATCTATGTAATTTATTAAATATATATTTGTTGTTTAATTCTTATAATTATCTTTATTGTGAGAAATTATTTGTTTTACAATGGAATGTGCCTCCGATACCCTAGACGATCGACGTTCTTGTTAGTTTAAGTCTAATATAAATATAATTTTATTTATATTAGAATAAACTATAAAATATAATTATTTCACTATGTGCTTTTAATTTATCTTGCATTTAGATTTAGTTGTCGAGATGAAAATTTCTTTCTTAAAAAAAATATTTTTTTATTGGTAAATTAATTCAAGAATAATAATTGGATAACATAGTGGAATTAATTTGGAAATATTAGGTATCTAATTATTTACTTAGCAAATCTCATGCCCACTAAACGTCATTAAATTAAAAGTATTAAACTTTTTTATTTATGCATCTTCTTGCAAATAAATTCATACATTCTTCCCAATCCCAAAAGCTTATCTTTGGTTTCTCTCGAATCTCTGTCTTTTGTTAAGGTATTAAAACTTTTAATTTATTTCTATCATTTGTAAATTCGATTATAAGTTTCATGTCATCATTAGCCACTACATTTTACTTTCATGAATCTTAATACTTTTGTTTACATAAAGACTTTTATAATAATTAAAAATCAAAATAAGTTTAATAGAACAATATTATAGGTTCATATTTAAAGAGAAAATTTCGTTGAAGTTTCTAAATAAAAGATAATGAATTAGGATTTTGGGCACGTTGATTTCGTGGGTGGCAATGGACATCTCCATTGCTATTCAAAAAGTAAATTGTGCCTAGGACTCATGGTATATAAACCCCCAATTGTTTTCATACGTTTTACTTCGTTAAATGTATGAATGTGCTATCTTAATTGGTATTATGTGAAATTAATATGTGATCATTATATTTCATGTCATAAATGCTTTTAATGATCATTCATGCATATTAATTCATCCATAAGCATGAAATGAAATTTCATGAAATAAAGAGTTTTAAAATGTCAACGTGAGAATGAATGCTTTTAAAAGGATATGCATATTAACATATATTTTTATTACGAAGTGTATGTCTATGTCATGAAGGTGTGAGTAGAAAATGGGGCATGGGAGATTGACGCGCTCAACCAATGTTTGATGATGAATGTTCAATGTTCAATGTTAATGTTAATCACTCTATGATATTACTAGTAGATTAGATCGGGTTCCAAATACATGGCCAACTACATTCTGATTAGCTAGGCGATACACCCAGTGAACTAAAGATGCCAATGTTAAGATTTTTAAAGGAATGAAATAAAAGTGGATACATATCGAGATATGTTTTTTATT
>CAIGRR010273344.1:0-18324 GCA_903798365.1 Fraxinus sp. 1973-6204 | reverse complement strand
CTTTACTTCTTGATCAGCTTGTTACAATTTGTTGTTATGGCTATCAGGTTCACTGTTACCTACTCGGGTTACATCGCTTCGAGTATCGCTTTCTCAGCATCCTCCAAATGTGCTGGATCCCGATTCCTCCACGAGTGCGCATTCCGTACCCGTATCTTCCATCACCCACCGTCCCAAAAGCATGACTCCAATTACTCCGATTTCCGCCGGGCTAAACCCAGTCATGGTCTTGTCGGAGCCTCTGTTCAGCCCATGTCGTCGATGTACTCGACGCTGGCCGAGGAAATTTTGGGTGACAATTCACGACGGTCTCTGATTATGGGACTGATTTCTTTGATGAAGCAGTCAATGGGGACATCCAACGCGGGGGTGTTGGGAATTTCACCGATCAAGGCATCGTCCGTCATTCCATTTTTGCAGGGCTCTAAGTGGCTTCCGTGCAACGAGCCCAACAGTACGGAGGTAGATCGAGGTGGAACCCGTATCTGTAGCACCAAAAATAGCGGCAGCAGTAAAGTTGTGGTTGAAAGCAGAAGCAGCAGCAGCAAAGACGTGGTTGAAAGCAGAAGCAGTAGCAGTAGCAAAGACGTGATTGAAAGCAGAAGCAGCAGTAACAAAGACGTGGTTAAAAGCAGTGTTAATAGTAGTAAACGCTCGGAGGCGTTGGCGATGGCCAAAAGTGGTGGTGCTAGTGGTAGTGTAAAAGTTTTGCAACAGAGTATTGGCACTAGCACTAGCTGGCTGTCCAAATTGATGAAGTTTTCCATCAGCTCAGAGGATGCTAAAGCCGCTTTCACGGCTTTCAGTGTCAGTATATTGTTCAAATCTACCTTGGCAGAGCCAAGGTCCATTCCTTCGACTTCCATGTACCCAACACTTGACGTGGGCGATCGTGTAATGGCTGAGAAGGTATAATTTCACCTAACACAGTTGAAGCTTTGGTAGAGTTACTAACTTAATGTTGTTCTTGTAATCACTGGTGATTGAATTGAAACCAGAATTTAATTTGCTGTTGGACTTATTTAATGAATGACTAAATTTGATTGATATATTCAAGGCGTTTACATCAATATCTCTTTTGAGAATGTATGCTATATATCTTATTCATGCACTAGAAATACTAATGATAGAAATCTGTTCAACTGAAGTATTGAAGATATATTACTTTTGCATTGCCAGCCATTCAGATGTGGATCAGAACAATACAAGTAGTTTTTATCAAGTTGCTTGTGCCCAGAACACAAAATCAATTTTTTGGGTTCTTTAGTGTAAGAATTTTGTTTGTAGTTATGATATGTATTCTGTTTTTTGTGTTTTCTATACGCATTTATGTTTGAGGCCTTGTTTCAATGGTTTGATCTACTTTTTTTGGAAGAAGCCTTTGTTAACGTGTCATAAGGAAAAACTGAACCATGTTTTGCAGGATTTGGTTTATGTTTCTCAATGCTATACACAAATTATTTGTTCAATTGCATTGTTTTAATAGTTCGCATCTTGAATACTTCTTTGAGATCTGCTTATATGTGATAATATGTTCTTCTTGTAACAGATTATAACAGTGGTGATTGCTTGTAGAGGACTACATGTGCTGTTGATATCAAATAATTCCTAGAATAAGTTTGACCTTTTCGTTTTGGTTGGTTTTCAGGTATCTTACATTTTCAGGAATCCTGAAATCCTGGATATTGTGATTTTCAAGGCACCTCCAATTCTTCAAGTATGTTTTGCATTTGTTGATTGCATTCTGAACAGAAAAAGTACTCTGTTATTCATGTCATACCATGGAGCTGACATTTTGTGGGTTTGCTTTACATGTTGTAAAGACATTTTGTGGTTTTAGTTTTGGTGATGTCTTCATCAAAAGAGTTGTAGCTAAAGCTGGGGACTACGTAGAAGTAAGTATTACTGTTAAATAGTCGTTGAAGCTGTGTTTTTGTCTTATTCATCTTTATCCACTAGACTAATTTTGTGCCTTGTGTAGGTTCGTGATGGAAAATTGTTGGTGAATGGTGTTCCTCAAGACGAGGATTTCATCTTGGAGCCACATGACTATGAAATGGACACAGTGGTTATGTCTTGTGCTTATTTCAGCCTTTTCATCACTCTCTGTCATCAACTCTAAAGATTGTCTGAACTTATTTGAGAAATCCTGCTCATTGCTTTTGTTTCAATATAGCTTGTACCTGAAGGCTGTGTGTTCGTGTTGGGAGACAACCGGAATAACAGCTTCGACTCTCATAACTGGTAATTTATATGTTGTTATATACTTGACTCTTCGATCTTTTGTGAATTGGGTTTGCATTTTGATTTCTGTTGCATTTTTGGGTGTTCTTAAGTTGTGACATTCTAATTTCTATGCATTTTCTGGGTACATTTGGTTGTAAAATGTTTAGGCTAATCTCTTGCGTAAGAGCTCTTTTATATCAAAAACAATAATAAGAAGGAAAAAAAAAACATAAAATAGAAGAAGTGCAGAATGTAATATGTACTGGTGGTTGTATTTCTTTGAACCTGTATCTGTGAAATTTTATATGTTCTGATTTATGGTTGTTGCCTTTTTCAGGGGTCCACTGCCTATAGAAAACGTCATTGGTAGATCAGTTTTCCGATACTGGCCTCCCACAAAAGTGTCCAGCATTCTGTATGATTCTTCCCTACAGAGGAATGTTTTTGCATTTTCGTGACACTTCATTCGGCTCAGTTTTCCGACAAAAATGGCTTCATTTAACTTTTTTGTATTTATCTCTGCTTGATTCGATTCTTTTATGAATCATTTTCCCAATTTCCTTTGGGCTTATTCCAGAATATGTGAATATTTTAGCGTTGTTTGGGGGCAGATAATCTCAGCAGTTATTATTGCTAAGAGCCTAATCTTTTCTGTTTTTGGTATTCTCTGTGTAATCATTTCATTTTAGTGCTACTGAGATGGAATAAGATAAGTTGGCTTCTGGGATGATGGCGTGATTTTTAGGGCGTGTTCGGTCGTGCTTAAAATTCAATTAAAATTGAAAATATGGTCGTTATTAGGTTTCACTCGTCTAATAAAAGTCAATAATAACGGTTAATTTTTCAATTTTAATCTTTACCGAAACAAGAAATGATGTTTAGTTGTAGTATTATTTGTTGTTTATGAGTTCTTTCTTTCCTTTGACAAAATCAAACTGTCAAATGAAGAAAAGGTTGTTTTGTATTTAGTTGAATCTTAAAGATAAGAATATCACAAAAAAGTTATGGTTGGTGCACCCTATTACTAAACTGTTTTAGGATGTGTTTTGAGGCACATTATTTTAGAAAAATGTATTTTAGAATAGTGGATTGATAGAGAATGTGTAGTTGAAAAAGAAGGAAAAATTATTAATGTGATGAAAAATATTATTTTATTGAAGAATGTGTGATTGAAAATGAGTAGAAGAATGAAAATGAAAATTTTAATTTAAACCAAACATAGGGGCTTACTCTTGCTTGTTTCTTTTTAAAATAGGACATTTTAATTTTCATATTTATTTTTAACTATGTATTCACACAATAAATTATTTGGATATAAATTTAATTTTTAAAATTTTTAACAACACATTTTCCAAACTTAAAACGTCTTTTTATTCTTAAGTCTTAACAATGGTCATCAAACAGGGGCTAATGTTTGAAATATACTATTCATATTATATGGTCTAAATTTAGCCTTTCGTTTGAGGCCTATTTTCTAAAAATTCATTTTTCTTTAAACTCATTTGCAATCACGTTCTTTTAGTAAAATAATTTGCGCATAAATTTAAAAAGCTTATTTATTTTTTAACTAAATATTTTTCGAAAAATCACTATTACAAACTCATTTTTTTTACACAAAATGGGGCTAATATATATGCTTAACTACACTCTTCATATTATGTTATAGGCTTGATAGAAGAGATGATGGTTTTTGATTAAAAGATTAAATAATAATAATATCCATCTTAAGTATACATAATGCCTTTCAATTACTATTATTTATTTTAATTTTATTAATTATTAACACGTGCGTTGCACGTAACATGATAAAATCGATAATGTTAAGATACACAATGATCATACAAATTATATGTTGTGTTAAAACAAACATTCCAAAGAGAATGAACGGAATCAATGTTAATCAAAAACTCCTTCATTATTAAAAGAATAAAAATAAAAATTGATAAATACAGCAAAAGAGACTCTTCCCTTTTGATCTACTTAAAAAGATAAAAAATTATGGATTCACATGTAAAATTATTTTATTCTAAGAATGTTTGTTTAAAAATGAATTTTAAGGAAAAGCGATTTTGAATTAATAAAAAAAAATCAAAATCAAAATCAAACATGGGCTAAATGTTATTTAGAATAATAAATTTTGGATTTCATTTTTTTTCTTTATTCCATTTTCTTTTAAGTTATGCGATTGAATTAATCATTCATAAAAAAAAAAATCTTTGACAAACAATTCCCTCTTCTATTTCAAATTATTGCACTCATTTTCTCAATTGTACACTTTGATGTACATTTAGCATGACATTCCCACCGGGGAGAGTGAAAGAGTGTAAATCAAAGTGTAACCCATAATATACATATAACAGGATTGCAGACCTTTGACCAAACTAGCGCCCATCAACGCTCCGTCGTAGTATGCTGATCATTATCACTTGTACATATTCACGTGTTTGCATCAGTGGTTGCTTACATGACTTGAAACCTTTTTGTTGTGAATTGATCGCAAGATAATGATAATAATGAAATAAACAAGAATAAAATAAAAACACCAAAATTATGTGGAAACCCAATATGAGAAAAATTCACATACAGAGTAGGAGAAATTCACTATAATTAATAGTATTTGTGTTTACAATATCAAGATCTCAAGCTCTCAAGAGGTTATTGAATGTATATGGAGTTGCAACAATGTTGAATATATACGAGCCTCTTTTGAAGTTCTAGATGAGAAGAAATCATAAAATTCGGGGGAAAAAAGGGAATTAGCACATCTTGGTAGCGCCGCCTCCATAGTGCCCCGGCATTGTGGCACCAAGCGTCGGGAGCCCCTATGGCCAAGGCAAAATCACCAACAGGGGTGCCAGCACTGCAGTACCCATGCTCGATGCTGCAGCTTCGATTTTCTGCCTATTTTTCTTTCATTTGATAAATAAGCTTCAAAAGTTTATTCTTTATCTCTAAGTCATTTTTCAAGCCAAATTCACAATTTTTGATGAAATTTGATCTTTATCAATTAGGACTTTCAAACCTAAACTCCTTAAACTTCCTTTATTCAGCCAATACCAAATTATAAGGAATTTGGGTCACACCACAACACCTTATTGAACCCGTTTTTCCCTCCCGAGACACTGTTAAATTGTTACATCTGGCCAAAGTACAAGAAGCCGAGCTCTTTGAGGGGTTTGACAACCATTATTTGATAAAAAACTATGCTTTGAATAGTGATTTTTAGAAGAATGTGTGATTAAAAAGTATGAAATTTTTTTAAATTTATGTACAACATATTTTATTGTGTGAATATGTAGTAGCAAGAAACAAAGGAGATGTTCTGAAGCCCATAGTGGAGTTCAACAAGGTTAGGCCTGTTATTGAAGTGGATTCATTTGCTTGGAGCAATTTAGTATCAAATCTTTCCTTAACAACCCTGTTTGATGGCCATTATTATGCAAAAACAAAGTTTGAATAGTAAATTTTTGGAGAATATGTGGTTAAAAATTAAAGAAAAATTTTGGATTTATGTGCAGAATATTTTATTGTGTGGATGCGTGAATGAAAATGAGTATGTATAAAAAAGAATTTTGAAATAATGATTCTGAAAAGGGCCCACCTGCCCTTGTCCCTCCCGAGGCTTTGACACTGGACGTGAAAGGGTAGTAAATCTTTGTTGCTTCCTTATAAAATGCTTATAGCCTGCAACAGTATATTTGTTTATCCATGGCAATTTGTACAATCATGTTCTTACTTGGTTTTGTAAATTAGTGATCATTTAAAATTAAAGACTATCTGCATGAACACAGTGATATATTGTTTCTTGCTGGAGAAACATAGTTGTTTTTGAGCTTGAGGAGCAAGATTCGAATCCTTGTGTGGCTCTTTACTTGCATGAATGCGATGATATAGAAGGATTTGATCATTGATAAAATCTCACTTGTCAATGACATGTTTAAGAACGAATTTAACTTTACTTAATATTTCTAAAAAAACCCATGTAGATAAGTTAAATCCAAGTTTCATTTTGGTGACCAAGATAAGTTAATCCCGTAAAAGTCAACATACTACGAGTTGTAGTTAGTGGGGAACTAGCTATAATATCGAGAGTGGGAACAAGTTCGATAATATAGATATAGATTACTACTTTTGATTTCGTTTTAGCCCCAAATGAGGTGTTATTGTGGGATATTGCGGCTTTGTTGCTGGATGTGGGCGATGTTCCGTGTCATTTCGTTCTCTTTCATGGTGACGGAGTGGCTTGAGAGATTGCATAATTGGCTTGTGTAGTTTGGGATTCTGTTAGTTAGACAAACTGTATTTCTAGTTGTTGGGTATTTTAACCCCTAAATGATGAACTGATGAAAGAAAAATAAACAAGACAGTCCAGAAATTAAAGAATATAACAAATTGTTCACCAAGTTCAGCTTAAGCCTAATCTGGGGGGCTCACGATTAGCCCAAACACTAGCACGCAAAAGCTTTCCAAGGGAGAGTACAGGTAATGGGAGACTCAATCAGACCCAAATTTAATTATCGATCTACAAAAGATTTCTTAAATCAGAAAACCTAACCAACGAAATCACGAACCTCATAAACAACTACAGAACCAAGATCAGCCTCTATTTTAGGCCTGAACTACTGTAGCAACATGAATCTCACATGATTCAACAACTTCTTGGCTAGAACCTTTAAGTATTACAAATCAAAACCAAGAAGAAAATTGAAGAATTTAGAGAGAAAGAGTCGTCCAGAAGAGAGAAAGGGAGAAGACAGAATAGAATGCTCGAGAAACCCTCCAGCCCAAGAGTCATAATAGTATGATTTAATCTCAGCTGTTGATAAGATCCAACGGTCCATAACCCTCTTGAAGAAGCACAATCCATGTTAAGGAGCAAGAGCCAATCCAGGATTGTCATGTGGCCTTCCATCCAAGAATTGCTTTAAGAGAGTTGCTAATGTGGGAAACACGTTTTTCTCAACACTAGTTTTACCTCAGGAGTTGTTAAGAATGACATTGTTTAATGACTTTCATAGAGTTTTTCAAAAAAAAGAAAGAAAAATTAATAATTGAGAATAGTTTTGGAATGTGGTCAAAACAACTAAAGCTCAAAACTAAAGTTTGATTAGTGAACTGTTGTTGTTTTGCTTTTTCATAGTTAGAACAGTTAATTGTTTAATCTATAATTATGATCTTCTAGTTAATGAGTTTGTTTTTCACTTATGGTGGCTTTTTTTTTTGATTAATCTGTTTTCTGTCTGATTATTCTGAGATCATTATTCTTGTAGTAGAAACATACAATACAGAGGAACACTGTAGATTAACTCAAAATGATTACACATTATAATATAATTAATTGGAGAATAGCAATTTTAGGGAGTATTCCTAACAATGCTCATATCAATTCTTTCCTCAAGAGCCCATCCACTGTCTACTTGTTTCCCTTCAACCTTTTTACGCTTGTACCAGGTTGCACATACTAGGTAGACACCAAAATTCACAACGCTTAAGCAGGCGAGTAACCAGTAGAAATAATTCAACTTATCCCTGTTCAAATTGTTGCTAGCTAGCCACCCACCACTCACCTTGTTCACTACATTCACCACAACCGAGCTTGTGAAGTACCCGAATGCCATCGAACACCATGAGATGGCGGTGCTAAGTGACTTCATCCCGGACGAACTCTCGGCGTAGAAGAATTCCAACAACCCCACCAGTGTGAACATGTCAGCCATTCCAAATATAGCATATTGGATGCCTAGCCAGAATATGCTTATTGGTAAAGGTTCTACTGAATCAACCAAGTTATGATTGATAGCTACATTTTTCCTGTGTGTTTCAATTATTCCAGCTATTGCCATAGAAATAGATGCAAGCACCAGTCCGACTCCAACCCTTTGAAGTTGAGTAATTCCGGTTGGGATTCCGGTGAACTTTGATGCTAATGGAACAAAAATCCGGTCATAAAGTGGGATTAGGATGAACATGAACACAAGGGGGATTACTGGAATTGAGGGTCCGGGCATTTCAAAGCTTCCTATATTTCTGTTCATTGTATTGCTCTGCTGGATGGAAAATGTTTGGAGTTGAGCCAAACAGGTGTTCATGAAAACTGTGCTCAGTATAATTGGGAGCATTCGGACTAGAATTTTTGTTTCTTCAATTTGTGTGACTGTACAAAGTTTCCAAGATCCAGTAACACTTGATTCAGACGCTTCTTGCGCAGTTTTCACTATTGCTGCGTGATCCAAAAACCTGTAAAGATATGCTTTATATCTTTAGTTAGGAATCGATTATTAATTCGTGTATGCATCAAATGAAACTTTGAACATACTTGAATTGATCAGTTCTTTGAAGAATCTCAGTTTGTCCAGCTTCTTTATCATGAATTTCGTGCAACTCTCCTGCAGTATCTGGAATAGCAAGATTCCGGTTTCTAATAGCTGCAACAAATACCTATTCAAGCAGGTAGTTAGAAATTCTGCTACGTCCAGCTGAATCAGTAAATAATTTCAATTTCTGACGATTTTACTTTGAAAAGGACATTAGTGTTGTTTATAAGTGGTTCAACACGTACCTGTAGAATTCGAACAAATGGGCTTCCCTTGGGGACGTTGTTTCGATAAACTGACCTCCCTATGCTTAGAAACAGAAGTGACATTCCCACAGCTATTGAACAAATACCGAATGACCAATCCCAACCTTGGTTGGTACTTATCCAGACCAAAAATGTCACACCGAATATAGCTCCTATTGTAACAGAAAACAAGTACCAGTTGAAGAAGCTTGAAAGAGAAGCCGCCTCCTTTGGATCCCTCTCATCGAATTGATCAGCTCCTAGCGAGGGAAGAGCCGCTTTCACCCCTCCGGTTCCTAGTGCTACCAGATAAATCCCAGCAAATAATATTGCCTGTTGGCTGCTGTTTGCAGGCTCACATTGGCTCATTTTGCTAGGGTCTAAACCTTTGCAAGGAAAAGGTCTCAGTTGCTTGAAATGTGCTTGTACTGCTAGCACAGCATACCCCTGAAAATGCACAGTTTTTCTGAATCAGACCTGAAATTCTTCTACTGAGTAAACACTACGATATAAGAAAAAGAAGCTAGAATCTCGTATAATGTCCAATTCGGTCCAGTCTAATATCGTATGCTAAACATTCATACAGTTATTCTTAATTTCATTCTTTCATTCATGTATTTTTTTATCATTTTTATCAGCTATATTGTTTAAATCCACAAATTAAAAACCAATGTTTTTAATCAGCTTAGTTTATGATCGAAAAATAATTAAAGCTAATATTTGCAATCAAATTATTTTTCTAGTAAATTGGTATCACGCGTGAATGGTCAACGGTGTTGCTGATGCACTATTATTTCAACTAATCCTTTAACTAATAATTAGCCAATATAATATGAGTAATCTTATCTAAATGTTCATAAACATTAATTAATTGTTAGATCTGAGGTAAGTATAAACTGCAAGTTAACTACATTAATTTACTTTACATGGGAAAAGTCAATCAAGAATCATGCATGAAATTTAAGTCTGATTCCTTAGTTAAGACAAAAAATTGAAGATTATAAGAGTGAAATAACAGGAAATCCATGCATGAAATAAGAACATAATAGGAGTATATAATTACATACCACTACTTCTAAGCATCCAAAAATAATGCAAGTCTTGAATCTTGAAATGTAAGTATCAGAAATAAATCCTCCAAATAAGGATAATAGAAATGCAGACCCCATGAAATTTGTCAGTGCAGTAGCTGATTTTGCCAAGCTGAAGTTCATGTACCCATAAAAGTAAGTAACTAAGCTCACACCATTTGAAATAAATGCCATGGTCTCCAGTGCTGACATAGCTGCACAATTGAAAATTCTCGAATTAATCATGAATGAAACAGAAAAGAACACGAACTAAGCCTTGTGTTCAATAATTTTTGAGTCGGCTACATGAAAATTTTTTGTCACTCCTTTCAAGAAATGATTGATGTAGTCGACCCCCAAATAGGACTTGTTATGCAGCAGAATCTTGATGTCATCGAGAAGTAAGTTACCAAATATGAATATAGTAGCTCTCCTTCCTCCCAGCTTTCGTTGCTGTTTAGGCGGAGTTTCACCATTTCGGATAATACCCTGAAAATAAACAACCAGACATTTTTCCAATAAGCAAGAATCTTCGAAATTTCGCTACTAAAAGAGACAGTGTACGACTAAGATTTTTGAAAACTTAAAATAGAAAAGTTCATGAACTAAACAATAATGCATCAAATCATGCTTGTTCTGAATCATTCGAGAGGCCTGTTTTTCGAAGAGCTCACCATCTTTTCTGCAACCAAAATTAAGGTAAAACTTTAATTTTGCTCAAATGTCAATGCAGGAAGTTTAATACAATTTCAAATGCTTATATAGAGAACTCGGACTCTACACTTGGCTTTGAACACACAATATGACAACCAATGGAAGAAGGAATCTCAAGGCATCTATCTTATTGCGAAAACAATACGAGTCAATGATGTTCTTTTTGTTTCTTGTGATTCAAACTTTCTCTCTCCCTCGTACTATTATTTTTAAATAACCATGATTTGCAAGTTATGACTTTATTATGTACAATTATTTGCATATGAGTTGAGTCTTTCTGAGAGGAGCATGTATCTGGTAGGTAAGAGTATATTAATGTCTGCTGTTTAATTGTGAGATGGTTCCAAATTCATTTAGATGCCAAAGTGATGCATATTTTGGGATACCTTTGTGGTTAGATAAATAAAATTTATTCCTTTATTATATACAGAACCTGATTTTTCACCGCAATTTTTTTTTTAAAAAGATGTTAGAAAAGGAATGAGGAATGTAAAATCGTCTGTCATAATTCTTAAAAGACTTTTAATCCAAGTGTTATATCGCTTCTCCGTGATACATAGCTACATTTTCTTTCAAATATCATCAAAATTATCTGAAGTCATGATCTATTCTGTTACAAATTTCGGATCACAAGATAATGACAATAATAAAATAAAGATGAAGAAAATAAGAACACAAGAAGTTTAGAGGAGGATAATCCACTATAATCAATAGTTTTGTGTTTACAATATCAAAGTTTCAATAATCTCAATTGAAATCTAAACTCTCAACCTCTCAATATGTTGTTGAAGATGTAAAGAATAATATATGAATTNAGTTTAGAGGAGGATAATCCACTATAATCAATAGTTTTGTGTTTACAATATCAAGATTTCAATAATTTCAATTGAAATCTAAGCCCTCAAGAATGTTGTATGAATGTTCTTTCAATTTTTTTTATTATTATTTTTTTTATGGATACGCTACAAGTCGTGACATATATATATATATATATATAAACTCTAGAGAGAGTTGTCAAAAAATAGGAGTCTAAAAATGCGCCAAAAGACGAAACGGGCCTGGATCGGATAAATCAGTCGCTCGAGCGACGGGGTAGAGACAGGTGGGCGACAAACTCTCGAGTTGTTTTCCACCAGGCTCTCTTGAGCGGCCAGCTAGCGACATGCTTGAGAAAATGCGGCGACTTTTTCCTCTGGTCCATAACTTTAATCTCTTCAAAATCACTCCAATTTGAACTTCAATACCCACTAGAATTTGGGTCAAACCACAATAAATCTCCACCTCAAACCAAATTTCAACACAAGAAATTACAACTTACAAGTCACAACTCAAACAATAAACACCACTCCTCATCTTCAAACAAGCTCCAATGGACTAAATCAATGACAAATACCCATTAAGTTAAAAAAAATTTCAAACTTAGTAGTAGGAAGTGGTTTGTCATCATATCAGTAGGATTATCACTGGTATCAACTTTGCTCACTACAATATCACCATGAGCAATCACATCACGTACAAATTGATACCTCACATCAATATGTTTAATCCTCTCGTGAAACATCTGATCCTTAGTCAAGAAAATTGCACTCTAACTATCACAAAATAATGTAGACATATGCAAGTTTTCACTGATTTCACCAATCAATCATCTCAGCCATATAGCTTCTTTACATGCCTTTGTAATGACCATGTATTCTGCTTCTGTTGTAGACAAAGCAACTGTATTTTGGAAAGTAGCTTTTCAGATGGAGTCATCGATTATGTGGATTCAAATTATACAGGGGGATCTTAATAAATCAAGTATTTGAAAAGCTCCTCAAGTATCTGAAGATCCACTTCATTGCTTTCCAATGTTCATTTCCATGATTAGCCATGTATATGCTAATTGCACTAATTGCATGTGCTAAATCAAGTCTTGTACAAACCATAGTATACATGGGCGAACCAACTGCACTCGAGTAAGAAACCCGAGACATATAATCAATGTTTTCATCTGACTGTGGAAAAAAAATGTTAATTGATAATTTGAAGTGGGAAGTCAAGGGAATACTAACAGCTTTAACTTTCACCATATTGAATCTTTCAATCACTTTCTCAATGTACCCCTTATGACTTAAATACAATCTGCTAACATTTCTATCCTTCAAGATCTCCATTCCAAGAATCTTCTTTGTCGAACCCAAGTCCTTCATGTCAAACTCTTTGTTGAGTTGTAATTTTATTTTTCTGACATTTGCTTTACCCTTGGCTGCTATGAGCATATCATCAACATATAATAACAATTATGTAATTGATCCACCACTTCCCTTTCTAAAGTACACACAACTTTCATAATTACATCTATCAAAACTATGAGTAGTCATGAATGAATCAAACATTTTATACCACTGCCTCGGTGACTTCTTCAATCCATACAAGGATTTCTTCAATAAGCACACATAGTCTTCCTTCTCTGAAACTATGAATCTCTCTAGTTGTTGCATGTAGATGCTATCCTCAAGTTCTCCATGTAAGAATACTGTCTTGATATCCATTTGCTCAAACTCCAAATTATTCTTAGCCATCACTCCAAGTAAAGCCTGAATAGAACTATGCTTCACAATTGGTGAGAACACATCTGTAAAATCAACACTCGGAATCTGACTGTAGCCTTTTGCCACCAATCTAGCCTTGTATTTAGCATCTTCAATTCTTGATGTGCCTTATTTTCTTTTGAACACCCATTTACAACGAACCACCTTTTTACCTTTAGGTAATTTCACTAAGTCCCAAGTGTTATTTTTGTTCAATAACTCCATCTCCTCGTGCATAGTAATCATCCATCTGCTAGAATCACTGCAACTGACTGCCTCTAAATATGTAGCAAGCTCCTCAGTGGAGTCAATATCTTTAGCCACACTCAATGCATAAGCTGCCAAATATGCTTCCCCATACTTCTGTGGAGATCTAATTTATCTACGAGGTCTATTTTAAGCTATTGAATATTGTGGCGCTAGTGGTGTATGCAAAGTAGGCAAGATATTACTTTCTATCAACCGTGAACTGGACTGATCTATAGTAGAATGTTCTGCGACCTCTGATTGTTCCTTTGAACCAATTTCCAACTCTACCTGAGTTGAGCAATTTCGCTCCTTAGTTTTATTAGAATCCCCAAGAGATCAACCACGAACCTAACAAGTTCATCAAATAATACATTCTTACTAACCACCACATTTCTAGTCTCTGGACACCACAACTTATACCCCTTCACACCTAATTTATACCCAATAAAGATGAACTTTCTAGACCTAGGTTCCAACTTCCCATTATCCACATAGCATAAGCTGGGCACCCAAATATTTTCAAACCAGAATAGCAAGAAGGTTGACCAGATCATACATCTTCCGGTGTTTTTTTATCAATGGTAACTGAGGGTGAGCGATTAATTAGGAAATAAGCTGTAGTAGCAGTTTCAGCCCAAAAAAACTTAGGCAACCCAGAATTTGAAAGCATACAACGAATATTTTCCATCAAAGTTCTGTCATCCGTTCTACCAGACCATTCTGTTGAGGAGTTCCAGATATTGTCAAGCACCACTCTTTTACTTCAACAAAATACTCAAACTTTCCTGGAGAAATCATCAATTACTGTCAACAAGTAATAATATCCACCTTTAGATGGTACCCTGGTTGGCCCCCAAAGATCTGAATGGATATATTCAAGTGTTCCCTTCGTGTTGTGTCATGCCTTAGTAAATCTGACTATCTTCTGTTTCCCAAAGACACAATGCTCACAAAACTCTAATTTGATGGTCTTCTGCCCATCAAGAAGTCCCCTTTTACTCAATTTTGCCATCCCATTCTCACTTATATGTCCGAACCTCATATTTCAAAGTTTTGAAACTTCATCATCTATCAAAGAAGAAGTAGAAACTGTTGCATCCCCAATCACTATGGAACTTTGCAAAATGTACAATTGTGTAGAGTTTTTATGTTCCTTCATGATAACAAGAACACCCTTGCTCACCTTCAAAAGTCTACATTCATTGATGTATCTGTAGCCCTTTAAGTCAAGTGCTCTCAAAGATACGAGATTCCGCTTCAGTTTTGGAACATATCTTACATCTGTAAGTGATCTGACAGTCCCATCGAACATTCTAATTTTGACTGTACCAACTCCAGCAATTTTGCAAGGCGTGTTGTTTCCTATAATCACAGCACCTCTCGAAACTCTTTCATATATAGAAAATCAGTTCCTGTTAGGACATATATGAAAAGTACAAGTTGAGTCAAGAACCCATTCATTACTAGCTTTAGTATCTCCGTAAAAAATTACAAGAAACTCTCCACCACTTTGCTCATCCTCCACAACATCAACCTCCGCTGTATTAACAGGTTGCTTCCCTTTCTCTGTAGCTCAAAAACTTTATTTCTATTTTTCAAGGCGACGCAATCAAATCTAATATGCCCATTTTTCTTACAATAATGAAGTGTCTTCTTAGCCTGTCTAGACTTCGATCTGCCCCCTAATATTTCTGCCAAGATTCCTCTCTTGATTCCTCCTACGCACAAAAAATCCTTCAGCATGATTTCTAGATCCTCCATCAAGATGCTTCATCTTCTCCTTAGATAGTAAAGCATCATAGACCTCTTACACGATAAAAGTATCCCGACTATAGAGAATAGTATCCCTAAAAGTCACATATGATGGTAGCAATGAACACAACAATATCAAAACCAAGTCCTTCTCGCCATACTTAAACTTCCAATGTCTCCAAATCAGCCACAATTCCTTAGAACATGGTTAAGTGATCATCCAATGACGTACCTTCAGACATTCAGTGAGAATACAAGCGTTGNCGAACACAACAACATCAAAGCCAGGTCCTCCTCATCATACTTAACCTCCAATATCTCCAAATCAGCCACGATTTCTTTGAACATACTTAAGTGATCATTGAATGACGTACCTTCAGACATTCGGTGAGAATACAAGCGTTGTTTCAATGTAGTTTGCTGGTTAAGCTCTTTGTCATGCAAAATTGCTTCAACTTCAACCACAATGTAGCGTCACTATTCTCTTTAAAAACATCTTGAAGAATGTGATTTGAGAGATGTAGATGAATTTGAGATTGGGCTCGGGCTTGCTTGAGCGGCCAGCTAGCGTCAAATTAGCGAAAATGTGACGACTTTTTCCTTCGGTCCATAACTTTGATCTCTTCAAAATCATTCCAATTTAAACTCCAATACCCACTAGAATTTGGGTCAAACCACAACATATCCTACAAAGCATTTTTAGTTTTTTACACAATAAAATATCATTTGAGTCCATCTACTCTCAATTATGAATTTGCCTTTTTTGTGTAAGGTTTGTTTTTATAGGAATGACAACGTTCTATTGAAAGAGAGAGTATTCAAGATAGCAAATTTGTTTAAAGACACAAATGAATTTGTTGAGACGAATAACTGTAAATTATATTTAGCTTTTAGTATATTTTGATAAATGTTTATGAAATATGTGATTAAAAAATTTGTGCATCCTATAAAATGTATGGTTAAAATTAACAGTTGATTTTTACTTAAACTTTAATCAATTTTTTTAGTGAAAACGAGTAGAGGCTTAATCCTTTTATTGATTTAAATTTGTAAGCTGTTTATTTGCACGATCTTTGTGAAATGCACTAGACATTCTTATCATAACAAGAAGAAAAAAGAGAAACTTGTAAAATTCAATTTTGTTTTAGTACCATTTTTTTTTTCTCAAACTCTGTATTGGAGAAATTGATTTCTTGCCTCCGATGGGTAAGATACTCTTACCATATCAATAGTGAGAAGTTTTTAGTATATCCATTGAAGGCAAGAGATCAAACCCGTTCGATAATATGAGCAACGATATATTATGCATTTACAGATGCCGTACAATTTTTTTTATTGGCTTGTCACTACCAAATATATTTTTGTCTTTTTTATTGTGTGTGTGCGCGCGCGCTGGAGTCATAAGCGTGCTCGTATAGTGATGTAATGATGTTAATTGCTCATTTATGTTTTATTTTTACGGTGGTCCATAACATGTTTTTTCAACTATTATTTGTTTTGTCTATAACTTAAAATAAGCGAAATTTTAGTATGTAATTTGGCCTCTTTAGTACTGAAAGATTATATACCGTATTCACTAAGAATAATTCCTTAAAGAGTTCAAAATTCTTAAATAACATTAGGAAATTTCCTTTAGATATAGTAAAAGATCATTTGATTCTTTTAGCCGATCTGATTTTTTATTTTTATTTTTTTAAGAAAATTCTCTTGATTCTGCCATTTCTAAACGTATTTTCTTTAAATAAGACGTGTCAAACATCCTTGAATAATAAAGTAAAAAACATCTCTCTTGTAGGGTTTTTTAGGAGAGTCCTTTTCGTCCACTCCCGATGCTGGTCTTTACTAAATTCACCCTGTTTCGCTTACTTCTTCCGATCGATACTCATTGCTGGGGCTTTTAATGGCAAACCCTAGCGAGTTAGGAGGCTTGTGAGAGAGATTGTGACTTTGGGATGACGTGGGGCCATCTATGCCGCAGTTGATAATGTTAATTAGAGATATATACACTCTGTTTGTCTGGCATTTTTAGTAAAAATATGACCGTTGGGGAGGGGTTTCAGCCACATTTTTTTACCGAACTCTCTCAGGGTGGGACCCACAAATTTGAAAAAAAATGGTCCAAAAATGAATTTTGATGCTAAACTAATGTGGAACAAACAGGGGTATAGTAACATTTTTCGTGGAATTAGATAAATAATCTAACAATTGAGAGTTTAAATGAATCATTTGTAAAGTAAAACACGTGTTCCAATAACGTAGCATTTCACAAAGTATTAGAATGTAAGAAGCAAATATGTTTTTAAGCTCGATTCTAATTTATAATCGTTAAGTTTCGCCAGATCAATTTTTAACTCATTTCAACGCATGTTTAGCTTTGCTTATTACCCAGCTAAAAAAATTCCCTTTTAAGAGAGATTTTCAGTTCTAAAATAAGAAAATCAAACATATGGTGTTGTGCACAATGGCAATGTAATCAAATGAAATGTTGTAACATGCTGCCGACTAGTGTGGCACGAGGAATTGGTTACGGAAGTCATAAATGGGACAGCGGCTCTTATTTAAAAAAAAAAATAAATAAATAAAAATAGTAAGTTGTTTGTCAAAGGGACAGAACAATTTCATAATTATTTTCCATGAAAGTGGCGTTTTGGCACGTTGTACTTGTTGCTTTGCTGCAGTATCTTCTAAGTCAATTAATTATTATAATATATAAACGTCGGTTGCTCACCCATAATAATCTGTAAAGCATTAATTATTGTCAATATTTGTTTAGTCCAATTTGACGAGGCATAAAATATGTTATATTGAATAATAGATAAAACATTGATTTCTTTTTCTTTCATATGTACTGTTGGCTAGCTGAAAAAAGTTTACTTTTTAGCCCCTGTTTGGTCCGAATTAAAATCTGATTTTAATTACAGTTAAAGTCAGACAATCAAAATTAACCATATCTTTCATGTGTCCCATAACTTTTCAACTACACATTTCAAAATTTTATATCACGTACAATCTACTAAAAATCTAATTTTAATCCCCATCAAATACCCTCTTAAATAAAATTTCATATTTTAAACAAAATTAAAATAAATAATTTTGATTGTTAAAATCTAGTAATGATTAATTACTTAATAATAATAATAATAATAATTCTTTTGTTTATTGGGCTAATTTCACAAATGGT
>CAIGRR010273339.1:0-18249 GCA_903798365.1 Fraxinus sp. 1973-6204 | reverse complement strand
ATACCTGATGTGTATTTGTCTGGAAAAATGAGTTTGCTGAAATTTGAAAAGCTAATCCTCTTAGACTCTCTGTAATTGTTGATTTGCCATACAGTGTATACTCCTCCTCCCCAACAGATGTGTTTCCCACAGAAGTATTTACATTGTTCATGATGCTTACCTAGGTAAGTTCCAACAGAAAAAATAAGAAACTAGATTACATAGCATACCTTTAACCTATTAAGAGAGTGTAGGAATTATGAAGTGACTTAGTGGGAAACAATTTGAAAGAAGATGCATTGAGCATAACCCTCCTAGACAATGCAAGTCTAACTGAAAGTAAATTTGTAGTAGCATTTTATGAACTCAATTCTTCCTTTCTCCTACTTAATTCAATTGACCACAAACTTAGAACAAAAAACTTCTACTGAAATTGTTCTTTCAAAGTTCTATTATTCTTCCATATTTCTAAGTCAAATTTGCTTTATAATTATAGGCCTCTTTCATTGTAACGAAATTTTCAACTCTACACCTTCAAGAATTTCTCTAAATTGATCAATGTGATTTCAATTATGCACAAAACAAAACTCTCTAAAAAACCTAGAGATCAATCCAGGCCAGCACCCGTATGGATCTTTACAATTTGTAAAAGACTTTCTTTTGCAAATGCAAAAGAATCAACTATGAGGTAAGCATAAAGACCATTCTAATTAAGTCACCAACCACTTCAGGAAAACTTGTAATTTTCTCTACAAGGGGCTTCAGCAGCTCTGGCTTGTATGACGAAGTCACAAAATTAACCATAAGCTCCAACTGGCCAGTCTCAATATTCCTGAAACAGAGATATAAATCGACTGAGCACTGAACTATGTTATCTAATATATACTTTTAGACGCTAAAGAGCAATGCTAGATTGACGAGGAAAAAAATTCTATAAGAATAAAATCTACCGTTTCCACTAAATACTCACGTTATGTACATAGAGAAACCAGAAACTATTAACTGTTAAGCAAAAAATCTAATTGTGAGGTGGCAAACACAGGCATCCATTTTTTAAGAATGGAAATGCTCGTCTTACAAAATATCAGAAGTGCAACTACGATGATTCCTCCCTCTCGGTTTACCACTTCCTAAAATTTGCAGGTAATTTTGATCTCGTACTTGAAAATCTGAAACTTAGAGAATACGCAGTGGGATGATCCTTCTCTACTAAACTTGGCACGTATGGTGGGGTGATAAACTAAGGATGAGCTGGGAATGAATGTACAGTTGGAGACTTGGAGAGACTTCTTAGTTATCCAATGGTCACGGGTCTCATAAAATTATGGGTAGCAATCAAAGAGGGGAAAAATTAAAGTAATAAGGAGAATGACAGCACAATAGTTCAGAGCCTATTACTACAACTCTACCAGATGCATGAAACATCTGATTTTAACTTTTAAACAAACTTGGAGAAGGGAATTGAACACCTCTACATATTTCGCTGTGATCCTAAATGTAGAAAGTTCAATAAAATTGTTTTCTACAACTATTTCAAATAATTTTGAATATGTGATTTGAAATAGTATGAACAGATAAGGTCATGCCACACCAGACAACTGTCTCCAAATCCAAGTAAGGAAGGTTTACCATGTGTTTTTTGAATTTCACTTCTCTATTTTTTTTTATTTATTTTTTTTTTTTTTGTTATGGTATGCTAACAATAGTAAATATCGGGTTTTAATAGTGTATACAACGTTGTAAGTACATATGCTTATACATCGGAGCATCCTCTTTGATGCAACTCTGCAAAAGAAATCTGGAACTTATTTCATGTCATCGCAGTTGAAATGAAAAGGGAGTATGTGCTACCTATTGTTTGGACACTAGTGTTTCGAATCTGAAAGTAAAAGAAAATGATAACCATCACAAGATCTAACGAGAGAACTGGACAAGTATGACTACCTGCCAGCTCTGAGCATCAGATGCTTCAAAAAGCCACCATGAGAGTACACATTGTACGGAGAGAGACCAAACTGTGGATCCCTCCAACAACCTTGAATAGCTGCAAGAACCTATAAATCAGAGACAGAATATAATGCCAAACTGATTCGCATAAAGTGATTAGTTCATAGAAATGCAAAAATGATATACTGCACAAGAAATATATATCTAATCATTCGATGTTTTAAATCACCTCTCATACCCATAGACAGACTAAAACTGTCAAATAATCTTGGAAAGTAATTACCTGGAGAATTAGTTAAAGATGAATCAACAATATTAACCATGTTTGGTTAACTAATGCAGTCTGCATGGGTAGCTATACTTTTTTGGGCTGTTTACAGTTGTGATACGTGAACAACAACCTATTAGTTCACCAGCATCTTATTTAACTTTGTGATACATGAAGTGTGAGAAGAATTGAAACAAACGAGGATATAAGCAAACAGACTACAATCCACACCAACAATTTTGATATATGGAACACAGCACCATCACAAGTACCCTATTGCAGGCAGTGATCGTCATTCATGAATACAGATAGAGAATAATTAAAAACAAGCTCAAGACCACAAAAATAACATATTATTATGTTTTGGCCCTACGCATGAACACCAGAGAAAGGAAAACCAGGAAAGTGCCTGCTAAGTCATCAAATTATAGCAGCAGTATGGATTGCATGGTACTCAGCTTTACTGTTCTCTTGGACTAGTGAGCATATTGTAATTTTAATAACAAGTTAATGCATGGAATTAAGTTAGTACACACAACAGTAATATAGAAACACTTGTCTTTCCTGAATGCAATATTACCCTTTTTCTTCCGTCACTTTTTCGTAATATTTTATCTTATGATATAAAATGTAAATAGATAGATGATAGATGAAAGGTACTAAATGCATGTTTAGGAATAGTATATAATTGGTTTAGAGGGTGTTTGGTGGGAATTAAAATTAGATTTTTAGTAGATTGTGATAAAGGTTTTTGAAATGTGCGGTTGAAAAGTTGTGGGACCCATGAAAGATGTATTTAATATTTATAACTAAAACACCTGCTAAAAAAGGGCTAAACTATAAATTTTTACTTTTATTTTTTTTAACTATCAAGTATAATCTTTAACTTTCTTAATATTCTCATCTGGTACTTCGAAATCCCAAGTCATGAGAACCATCCTTGCATATACTACTAAATAGCATGAAGGGGAAAGACACATCAACATTTTAAGGTTACGTGAAAATGACATTATATATTGGCAGATTTGCAAATGTAAGCACACAGCTTCACAGTAGACCACACTCACATAAAGAGGCATATTGGCAGATTTGCAAATGTAAGCTCAAAGATTCACAGTAGACCTCACTCACATAAAGAGGCAGGTAGACCTGTGATAATTTCCATGCTGTCATGTTGTCAGGTTACAAATAAAAGGTGCCTATGTCAAATCCATTAAGCAGATGAAGCAAGCACAACTTCAGACAATGCAAGAAAAAAAAATTTATATGGCCAAAAGAACATGCAGAATTCGAATGAATTTCTAGCAAATAAAAAATTGTGAGTCTGCATAATTGAGATAACTATCCGCATACCCTGTTGGCTGGATCACTTTGTAATAAGCACTTGTCTATATTCAGGACCTTATCAAAAAATCCAGGAGCATGCAGTCCCAAAGCATATTCACTGTTTTCATTGCCCTCTTGTAGTAACAATTCTGGAGGTAGCCATTTTCTGGTGCCATAAGAGAACTCCATCTGCATAGCCACAAAAGAAATTTTAAAAGCTTAATCATTATCTCCATTTTTGCCTTTTAATATTTTTCATTTTCCCTTCTTTTGATGATCTCCTTCCCTCCATCCCCATCTATTAAAAGAGTGCTGCCCGAAAAAAATTTATGACCGAACTGGTTAGAGATTCATAGCCTGGTTTGTAGAACTATTGACTAGTTATTGTACTAATGTGTATTCAATACATTTACGTCAAATCAACATGGTAAGCATTCTGATGTGAACTTCCCCTCCATATTTGAAACCGCATAATCTCATAAAACTATGGCTGTGCTCTTTCTAAATCTTAAACATCATTAGTCAGGGTTTAATTACTACGGTGAAAGAATTTGCAACCTGTAAGAGAGAAAACAAGGATATTCCCTAATCAGAAACTAACGTGTGAATTTTGTTGTTCTTATGTTCTTGAGTATAACTATCTCGGAATAGAAATGGATCCATATGCGACAAATATTGTGGATTTATGCTTCTTCAGCCACTAAAATACAAAATGATCCCAAAATAGGATATTTCCACCCAGCCGAAGAGGTATTCCACTGGTTGAAAAGACAACCAAGACACATAAACTAGCCTACAATTCTCTCAATCAAAATCCAAAGAACATTGTTTCATACTGCTGAGTTGAGTTCTTCATTAACCTTGTTTCGATAGTGAAACTGGATATCACAAGGAACGATGGGCTTCATGACGCCCCTGAATTCTGGGTCTTTATCTGAAAATTTGCCAACGTGTGCAATCAATTCATGCACTTGTTGCTCCTTAGCCCTGACCTGGGCCTCATACAACAAATTCTGCGTTTTACAACCTCCACAATATGATGCATATTCACAAGGCGCCACCACACAGTCCCAGTGAGGAGATATCGTCTTCACTTTCTTCACCTGCACTCCCATTTCACCAAAACAATAAAAAACTCCTCATTCAACAAATATTTATATTTCATCCAGACATTTCATCAAACATAAGAAATACGCAAAGCAAAACAAAAATAAGAACACAAACAAATGCACCTCAGCGTAATTATCTTTTCTGCGTGTGACACGGCCAACGAACTTCTCACCAGGAAGTGCGCGATCGCACATGACTATAAAGCCAGTGTCTGCCACCTTGCATATACCCTTGCCTTTGAAAGCTAAGGTTTCGCACACTAGCTCTAAAGTCAGACCTCGCTTCGGGAAATAAGAAGTGGGATTTTCGCTATTATTTTCACTCGTTCTACGCTTCGTTACAGTAGTTGTGGGCTCCTCTGAGTGCGGGATTGAAGAGGATTGAGAGAGACAAGAAGAGGCGAGAGTAGAGAGAGAACATACTGGAGTTGTAAAGCGGAGGCTTTGGAGCCATGGACGAGGGTGAAGGCGGCGTAGACCGCCGCCGGTGGGTATCACCACCGCCGTCATTGTGCTTTTACAAATTTATCTGCTTTTGGTGTAGGCTGAATTGGGCGGAAAAGAATGGATGAGGAAAGGTCACGGACCGGTTAGTTTCCTACAGTCCTACTATACCAAAAGTTTAAAACCGCATAGAATTCAAGAGTCGTAATAGAAAGCCGTTGGAAGGTAAAACAACAAATATTTCAAGTGGACGATCTTACTTTTATACTAAGAGTCCGTTTGGTAGAGATTAAAATCGAAAAATTAGTCATTATTGTTGATTTTTATTAGACGAGTGAGACCAATAACGATCATATTTTGAATTTTAATCGACTTTTTAACCCTCTCAAACAGGCTCTAAAACGAATCATTCAAATCATAATAGGTTAGATTTGGAATGGATCTATCCCCTTGCTCTATTTCTATCCGTTGGGCCTCCAAGGTACATTGATTTGAACAAACAATCCTACAACAACCACGTACAAAATCATCAGACATAAATATCTCGTATTTTAAATCCTGAAAATTAGAAAATATTGAAGTTATTAGATTGAAGGCATATAGCATAGCCCGACAAGGATCAAAATGTATCGAAAACTTGAAAATTAAGGTCCATGTCCAAAGTAATGACCGATTAAGTTGACCTCAATAGTTTAGTCCATTAACTAATTCAGAAAAGGCGAGGATTTATGTATGTGACGTAGTGTCAAGTGTGAACAATTAAGAGAGGGTTGATGTCAGACAAAGACAATCAAAGTCGATCCTAGTAATGGAGTCATCTATAGTTAATTAATTTAAATCTTAAGTAAATTAATTTTGTCTTATTATCTAATACTTACCAAACAAAAAGATAACGTAATAAAATTGATCCATGAAAATTTTATGTTGTAAATTTGAAGTATTTCCTCTTGATTATAATCCTCCAAACTTTCCAGTGTCCTAAAAAATGAAAATAAACCAAAATAACCTTTTGTTTTATTTGAGTCTTCATCTTCGTTCTTCGTATTCTTCATATTTTGAGTCATTCAATCCAACTAAATTACAAAAAGTTGTTTGTACGCAAAATTAGTGCCCAAATCAATTTTCTTTCGATTTTTTGGGTTCTTTGTTGAATTCTCGCGCATTTAGTAAAAAAAAAAAAAGAAATTAGAAATTTATAAAAAAAATGTGTCCAATCCGAATTCAAAAAACACTTTCTCGATTTATCATTGGCGTTTCCATTCAAAGTTTAAATTCCTACTTTTTGAATCATTCTAAATCAATTTCCTTACTCAATTCATTGTTTGAACTCCACAAGGGTTTTTTTTTTATTATTATTGAAATCGAATTAATTTTTTTAAGCACTTACAAGGGAGTATTGAGTGGAAAAAGTAAATCAATTTTGAATCCACAAATGCTAAAGACTAATTCGGGTTCCTACTAATAGAGAGAAAAAAAAAATTCAAATTGAGTGATACACGAGTGTTTACACGTGAGGCAAATATTATTCTAAATTTAGGATGTGTGACAAAGACAATTCTACTTCAAATGGAAAGAATGGGCAAGTGATCATGACTAAGGAAATGATACGATGCTGTGAAAGGTTGTTTGGAGATATGTGAGATAGAATATATAGGCAAGAAGCGTGGATGTAGAGGCAAGACACATTGCTTGCAAATTTTCGTAGGGGACAACTTAGAGAAATTCATAACACAAAGAGGCAAGGTAAGCGGAATCCAAGAGCGGATATTGGTGGTGAAAATGAAGCGGGTAGTGGAATTAATGATGATGCATTAGTGGAGACTGAAATGGGAATGGTGAGGGATAGAGTAGATATGCATGATAGGAGAGCTAGAGATTATGTTAGAGATGAAGTTTATAGAAATATAGACAATATTAAAATGACAATTCATTCGTTCAAAGGAAGTAGATAGAGCTTATATTTGATTATCAAAACTATTTGGAGAAAAAAAATGTAAATTGTTGTCGTTGAGTTTACTGATTATGTTGTCATTTGGTAGGATCAAATAACAACATTTAGAAGGAGAAATCAAGAGAGGCATATTGCAACATGGGGAGAATTGAAGACTATCATGAAGAAGATGTTCGTTCATAATCATTACTATAAGGATCTTTATCAAAAATTACAAAATTGTTATCACAGATCTAAGAGAGTGGAGGATTATTACAAGGAGATGGAGATTTTCATGATTAGAGTGAATGTTGAGGAGGATCGGGAGACCACCATGACTCGATTTTTGAATGGTTTGAATATAGAGATAGCTAATATGGTAGAACTACAACATTATGTGAAATTGGCGGACATGTTACATGTAACTATAAAGGTGAAGAGACAATTGAAGAAGAAAGGAGCAGCTAGATACCCATCGGGTTCTAACTCTTCTTGGAACCCGAAGTGGGATAACAATAAAGGTGATGAAGCTGTTTCGGACTAAGTTATCGAAGGGAAGAGGAGTAGTTATTAGCAAAGCTATACCCAAAGTGGATTTCCAAGCCCCTAGAAATTAGGATATCAAATGCTTTAGTTGTTTGGGATCGGGATATTTCTCAATGTCCAAACAAAGGGCAATGATCTTGCTAGATAATAGAAAAGTGGTAAGTGAGGGCGAAGGTAAATGTGATGACATGTCGAATTGAAGGATGCCAGTGATGGTGAGAAAGTGGAGTATGCAGTGGGAGAACTGTTGGTCACAATGTGGGCTGTTAATGCTCAAATTAAAGTGGATGACATGGAGAACATATTTCACAAGAGATGCAAGGTATGTAGAATGATTATTGATGGGGTAGTTGTATCAATGTGGCTAGCACTACACTTATTGAGAAATTGAGATTAACTATACTAAAACATTATAGGCTTTACAAATTTCAATGGTTGAATGAATGTGGAGAGGTGAAGGTCAACATGCGATGTTGGTAAGTTTTTCAATTGGGATGTATCATGACGAAGTGATGTGTGATGTAGTTCATATGCATGTCCGACATATTTTATTGGGGAGATCATGCAATATGATAGAAATGTGATGCATGATGGGTACAAAAATAAGTACAACTTTACCGAAGATGAGAAGTCTATTACTCTTGTGCCATTAACACAGTACAAGTTTATAAAGATCAAATCAAATTTGAGGAAGAAAAAAAGATTGAGAGAAAAGGAGAGTGAGATTGATTGTTCACAACAAGAAAGTAAGAGAGAGAAAAGTGAGGTGGAAATTGTGAGAAAAAAAGGAGTAGAGCCACAAGAGGATAAAGAAAAATAGTCTTATAAGAGGAGAGAAGTAGAAATATAATTTCTTTGCAAAATGGAGTGAGTTGAAAATGGCAGTAGTTGAGAACCGACATGTGATCTTGTTGGTTTATAAGGAATCACTCATCAACTTTGAGGAACGTAAAACACATCTCCTTAGTTTGGCTACTTCTTTATTGCAAGAATTTGAAAACTTGTTTCCGAAGGACATACCTAGTGGATGGCAACCCATTCAAGGCATTAAGCATCAAATGACTTCGTACCTGGAGCTGTCATTCCAAACATGTCGACTTATCAGAGTAATCTCGGGGAGACCAAGGAACCTCAAAAGCAAGTGGAAGAATTCATAAGCAAAGAGTGTGCAAGGAAAAACAAGAACCATGTGACATGCCAATGTTGCTCGTGTCGAAGAAATATGAGACTTGGAGGATGTGTGTAGAGTAGACTATCTAGCGATTAATAACACAACAGTAAAATGTTGTCACCCTATACCTAAATTAGATAATATGTTAGATGAATTACATGGATCGTGCATGTTTAGTAAAATGGATGTTAAAAGTGGATATCATCAAATTAGGATGAGAAAAGATGATGAGTGGAAAACTGATTTTAAGACTAAGTATGGTTTATATGAGTGGTTAGTCATGCCATTTGGACTTAATAATACACCTAGCATGTTTATGACATTAATGAACTATGGCTTTGCATGTACATATATGTAATTTCATAGTAGTTTACTTCGATGATATCTTGGTATATATTAAGGATTTAAATGAGCATATATGACATTTAAGATACGTGTTCGTGGCCTTAAAATAAGAACAACTTTATACTAAGTTTTAAAAAAAGTACATTCTGCACGAAAAAAAAGTTGTTTTTATTGGTTATGTTGTTAGTGCAAAGGAAATTGAAGTGGGTGTGGAGAAAATCAAATCTATCAGGAGTGGTCAACACCTAAAATAAAAGCATAATTGAGGTAAGAATTTAGCACACTTGCCTCAGCGCTCACGGAGATTGTAAAGAAAATTGTAGGATTTCATTAGGGCGTTAAACAAGAACATGCTTTTAAGTTTTAACACTATTAAGAATAGGTTATGTACCACACAGATTTTGTCACTACCTAACTTTAACAATACTTTTGAAATTGAATGTGATGCCTCGGGAATAGATCTTCGAGCTGTCTTGATGTAGGAACGAGGGTCAATAGCTTACTTTAGGGAAATGCTAAGTGGAGCATCTCTCAACTATTCTACATATGATAAGGAGTTGTATGCACTTATCGAGTTTTGGAGACATGTCAGCACTATCTATGGCTAAAGAAGTTTGTAATTCACACCGATCATGAGTCCTTGAAATATTAAAAGGGTTAAGGTAAACTAAACAAGAGGCATACAAAGTGGACGGAGTTTATCAAGACATTTTCATATGTTATTCGGTACAAACAAGGTAAAAAAATGTGGCAGCGGATGCGTTGTCAATGAGGTATGTACTTCTAACTTCTTTAGGTGTCAAATTGCTAGGATTTGGATATGTTAAGGACATGTATACTAATGACCGACAAAGGTGCTATAGATAAATTATTTAGGCATGATGAATATTTATTTCGTGAGAATAAATTATGTGTACCTAGGTATTCAATGAGAGAATTGTTAGTACGTGAAACACATAGTGGAGGTTTAATAGGTCACTTTGTGATTAAGAAGACTTGGATATGTTAAACAAACATTTCTAATGGCTTAAGATGAAAGTTGATGTTGATCGATTTTGTAATAGTTACATCACTTGTAAAAATGCTAAGTCTAAGGTTTTATCTCAAGGTTTATATACGATATTATGTGTTCCGAGTGAGCTTTAGGTTGAAGTGTGTGTGGACATTATGTTGTATTTACCTAGTAATAAGAAATTAAGAGATTCCATATTTGTGATGGTAGATAGATTTAGTAAGATGGTATATTTCATTCTATATCATAAAACTGATGATACCACTAATATTGCAGATTTATTCTTTAAAGAAATAATGCTCTTACATGGAGTACCTAGGAGTATTGTATCAGATAGAGATGTTAAGTTCCTTAGTCATTTTTGGAAGGTTTTGTGGAGTAAGTTAAGAACTAAGCTATTATTCTCTACAACTTGTCACCAATAAATGGATGGGCAAACTAATGTTGTTAATAGGACTATGATACAACTATTACACACTTTAGTCAATAAGAACTTGAAAAGTTGGGAGGATTGCTTCCCATTCATAGAATTTGCATATAATAAGGTCACGTATTCTACTACTTCTTATACTCTATTTGAAATTATTTATTGTTTTAATCCACTAACACCTTTGAATTTAATTCATCTACCTCTTGATAAGAGAGATAGCTTAGATGGAAATAAGAAGGTCGAGTTGATAAGATCCCTCCACGAGAAGGTATGGGGCTAGGGCTAGCTTGAGAAGAAAAATAGGCATTATGCTTCTTAAGCAAATAAGGGACGAAAGGGCATTACATTTGAATCATGAGATTGAGTTTGGGTGCATATGAGGAAGGAACGCTTTCTGACTCAAAGGAAGTCCAAGTTGCAACAGAAAGGACAGGAATCGTTACAAATGACAATGCCCACAATTTGGATCTTTCAGGTGAGTATAACATTTTTGCTACTTTTAATATTTCTGATCTTTCCTTGTTTAATGCAGGTAAAAATTTGAGGACGAATCCTTTTGAAAAATAAAGGAACGATGAGAACCATGGTAGATGAGCTGGCAAGGACAATGACTTGTTGATCGTAGAAGAATGACCAATGACTAGGTCACAAGCAAAAAAGGTCAAGAAGCCATGGAATTCCTTGTTCAAGTTAAGAAGGATGAAACATCAATCACAACAAGCAACATGACAAATCTCATATTGGGCTTGGAAGGCTAAACAAGATGAATCAATTTAGTAGAAGTAATAGGCGAAAGAGCTGAAGGGTAAAGCTATGCGACCGCATAGATACCTATGCATGCGGTCACATGCATCCATATCGAACCAAATTGAGGGCAGTCAAAGAGGCCTATGCGACTCATGTGATTTCACTATGCGGCCACATAGCACAATTCTGGGCGCGTCTTTTTCGAATTTCGCCTAGAATTCTAATTTAGTTAAAACTCTCTTATTGTATCATTTTGATATCTTCTAAGGTTCAATTCCTTTTTTAACTAGGTTTTATGGATTCCATATAAATATGATTATTTTTTTCATTGTAAAAACATACAATTTGAGAGAGATTATTATAAGGCATATTACTTTCAACTTGTTATTCATTGAATTAATTTCGAATTTATCAAGAATTAAATTCTTCTGGCAACACAACTTAAGACCGATAAGTTTTGTGATCACATAGTCAAGATATTGTTGATGATTGTATTGGTTTTTTAGTTCAATAATTTATTGAGTTGATCTTTTCAAACGTTGATTCTTGACTTTGATCCAATTCATTGTGGGTTTCATAGCTTCAATTGTTAAGTGAATTTGCATCAATCTTGCTATGTGCACACCAAGATTTATAAAAAGAATTATATAATGTTATGCGACACTCTATCATTTATCAATTTAAAACACAATCACCTTTTTTCATCAAATCTTTTCCTTCTACATCATTTTCGATAATCGTTTATGTGCAATTTTGATATACAAGTAGCAAAATACTTTTACCAAATCAAAATGATAGCACTTTCCGAGGATCAGTTTTGCCACCTGTACAATCAGTTTGACAGATGCTGTGAAATTTCTTTTTGTTTTATTTATTTGTCAAAGTTATTTAACAAACTGTGCGTGTAGCCCAACTCTTCCCAAGACCCAAGATTATGTCTAAAAACCGTTGGCCTCAATTTAAAACCGAGCAATACCATGGACTGAAAAGTTCAGTGTGCATATAGCATTTTCCAAGAATTGAGACATTCGTTCTTCATGGGTCCTGTATCAAGCTGCATTTCCGGAGTTTGTGAAAACCGAAAAGCCACTACCCTACCGTGTTTCTTGGTGGCAGCCCTGCAATCTGAATATCTGATCACGCTCACATATAACAGCAACTAAGATATTTTTAGGCGTCGTAGTAGAAATAACACTTTTTCTTCTCCAATTGAAGGAGGCCAAATCGTGGGTTGCAATGGGAAGAACCATTGCGACCCACATGCCATAGCTTTCATATGCAACCCGAACCAATACAAGTCACGCAAAGAGTTTAACGAGGTTCGCAAGGTTTGCAAACATCAAGTCTTCAACTAAAGTTCAAGAGATCACAGGATACAATTGTGTATATATCAAATTCTTCAACAATCAAAATGGAGCTCATCTCTTAGTTGAAAAATTTTACTTCCATAATGCCACTCGATCCAGGCCTAATTTGAGATCTCTGTCCTCGCCAGTATATATCATTAAGGTCTCAATAATCAAACAAGATAGAACCGTGATTGGATTGGCAAGGGGCAGTCGGACTGGGTTTCTAAAATTAGTTTCCTCTCCTCGAAGAATGAGCAGACGAGTCCGATTTTTCAGCTAGATAGTGCTCAAGCATGTCGTCTTCATCATCTGCAACCCCCATAGAAATTCACACTCTTACTATCTTCGAATGCTGACTTAAAAGGAAAGAAGAAAGAAACATAACTAGAATCAAAATCACCTTCGAAGTCGTCATCATCAAAGTCAATATCTTCATCATCTTCGTCAGAACCATCAGCAACTGGTGCCACACCTTTCTGTTCAAAAAAGAAAAGGGCAATTCAGTAAATTAATTTTCACGATAGGAAATATGCACCTTTTATTAATTTTCACAATAGTCCATATGCACCTTTAATTAATTTTCATAATAGACCATATGCACGTTTTTGTTCAAAAAAGAAACGGGCAATTCAGTGAAATTAATTTTCAAGACAGGCCATATTCATTTCAATTTAGGTGCAGTATAATCAAAATACATTTATCATCAACAGCTTCAAAAGACGAGAACAAGAAACTCAAGAAGCTAAACAGTTTGTCCTCACATATTTATTTGCCTTAATCTTTACAGAAACAGTCTTGCCCTAAATTATAGTGTAAATATTTCAACTTGTTTTTCCCTCGCTTGATTTGGGTATCATGATCTATGGCATAGATGAATGTGACAAGAGTTTAAATGAGGTTCAGCCCAAGTCGATTCTTATAATCTCCTCTCAAGCAAAATTCCATGCTTCTTAAGTTCAACTGATAAAATTTTAACACATGCATTATTTTGACCAGATTGAATTCAGCAAGACTGAGCAATCAGAAAACTTTGTGCAGGTTTATAAAAGTAAAACACCACGAAATTTTGAAACTAAGTATCTGGGAGCTTTATCAAATACTTATCGCTATAGAACACGAATCAATGTGTCTTGCCCAGTATTCACATCATGTCGCGCATGTATAACTTAACAATTTCATGATAAAAAAATAACAAGGAAGAAAAAAGTACTGATGCAGCTCTTCCACTTTCAAACCACTGTCTACCAGTAAGCTTCTTCTCCTTCGGTGCAGCAAGTGCTGAATCAGGCATTAGCCTGGAAGTTTATGCATAAACAGCAATTATTAAGAAACCGAGAAAAAGTAAACAGACTGCATGCTTTTCCATTCTCCACAAGTTAAGATAGTAATCTGGTTCTTGCAACTTCAACATGATCCAGTGACTGCAGAATCGCGTTGATTCCTCACTTTGATAAAATAAAAAAATACAAAATTATCTTCTTCTTTGAGAATGAGGACTAACATTTTATGGTCTTAATTGTTTTTGAAGCTGCAGTGTCACTCGTGAATAGGCTAATTCTTCTGGTTGAAATATAAAGATTTTGCTTTCTTTTTATTCATCAACACAATGTTCACATGTTTGATGAGGTTGACAATTGAAAAGCTAAAAATAGAAGTCATCTGTTACTTATGAAACTTACTTCGCTCTTTCAAGCGCCAACTCCGCTTCAAATCTATCTCTCCACGCCATAAATGTTTCAACAGTGACTGGTTCTCCGTGTGGTATGATGATCTGAAATGAAAAAAAGCACATAAGGTAAAGGCTTGACAATCAAATGATTGAATTTGATTTACAATCATCACCACAAAACAGCCCGCTAAAGATGCCAATAGCCATGCACAATTTAGCCATTAAAGAATGATAGCAAAGACTGATATTGAATTTTCATGTGCCTCTAAAATAATCACTTGTGGTTCTGCCTTAGTCTGACATCTATAGAATATTGTTTTAAGAGTAGAGAGATTTCTAAAATGAATCTTCGTTTAAAATTGAATACCATAGCAGATGAGCATATTAGAGAAACATATTAGTGAGGTCAAACTCCAGCAAGTTAGACAAGGACAGTGATCAGCCCGGCATTGAACAGGAACTAACAATTCACATTCATTCCACACTAGAAAGAATAATCTCAAGGTTTTGTGTACAGGGAAGATAAAATATAGCAGGGATGTCTAAAGTTTTCACATTAAGTTAACTACCTCCCTGATGCAAGTTAATTATAAGTTGTTGCACATTATAAGATGTAGAAGCAGCAGATCTATATTAGAAGCGAAGGAAAATGAGCATGTATTATTTGTGACGAGGAAAGGATAATTTTAAATATTAAAGCCATCATTAATGTCACCAAAACCACTGCAACATGTAGTGAAATATTTTGTTAACTGAACTGAGGAGATCATAAAACTGCATCGAAGTAATGTATGATCTGTTAACTTCCAGAAAAGGGAACATTTGAAATTTTGGCTTTTGGTCACAAGAATGTGTATATTAAAGCATGACAAATAACCATACATCATCTTTCACTGCTGAATCTTCTTCAGCATTCTCAGTGCCATCATCCTGAGCAAATTTTTCAGAGAGCCAATCCTTAGCCGATGAGACCAATGTGTAAACCATGGCCATACCAAGATTTTCAGATGCCTGCGAAATATGTGCATTGAGAAAGTGAGTGAGGTGAGCAACTGCTTTATGATACAAGATCATGAACATAGAACACATGGTCATGAATAAGAATATAAGATCAGATTTTTTCAAGTGTATCCATATATTATGTCACCATCAGTCTATCACAAATATTGATGTATATACTTTCAGTTAGATTCTGAAGAAATCAAGGGGCTTCCATCTCTAGTCATATACTCAGATAAACGTGTGCCGTAAACAACCTATTTCTACTTTCTTTTCCACTCCATATAATGTTAATATTAGGTACACAGGAACAATTTGTTAACATGATTATAGAAGTCCCGACTAAATTTGTTTAATACAGTGATATGTATTCTATAAACCTGTAGCATCTGAAATAGATGTGCCCAACAAAGTATTGCTACTAGGTTGAAAATCTACCTCTTGTTCGAGCTTTTCCTTGAGAACTTTAAGATCTCCCGTATGGATTCCTTTTAAACTGGGAATAGAGAAAGATGACAGGTTCAATCATATGGAATTTTAGACAGTTTCATAAAATATGCCAATATCTTTTAAAGAACAGGAAAGTAGATTGCCAAAAGTTTCCAAATAGTTTAGGATTCAATGTGTTAATCTATCTAACTCAGGCAGCAATCATGGGATAGCAGCTGAGAATTCAGAATCCTATCATGATAGTTTGACTAAGTGAAGTAACGCCAGGCAATTTTGTGGTTCGGGACATGGCAAATGAAGTGCATTGCACATACTAAGAAATATTAAACCTATTAGACGGAACTTGGAAGGTTATATATAGCCATAATCTTATGGTTTCAGACATAAATGGGGGAGAACTTTTGAATTTGGCACTTACAACAGAATAATAAACAAAATAGGTAAATCTTTGGAAGCATACTACAATAAAAATGTGATTAAAGAAGTTTTAGATCAAAGTCAAATCCTCAAAGTATAAAGTACAATCAAAGCCTCAATTCCATTGAGAAAAAAGAATTTTTGAAGTCAACAAAATAATGTGTGCATGTTTGGGTTTTGCTTACAAGGAGCTTTTAAGAACTCCAAACACGCTCTAAGTACAGGTAATCTGCTACATGAAAAAGATACAACCACTCACCTTTTCACCGTAAGAAGTGGGGGTTCATCGGGATAATTTTCAGTGTGCGAGAAAATCAAGGCTAGCTGAACTGCAACAAGATTTGGGCAATAGTTATTTATTTAATGGAAATAGGTACCACTTGATATGGACATGGACAAACAGAGCTCCAAACAACTATGCATATTAATTAGAAAAACCTGAAGGATTTGTTGATTCATCTGCTTCTTCATCCTGTTGGGAAGTAACAAAAATGTACGAGGAAAAGAAGGGGGAATGAGCTACATGTTGAAAAGTCAAAATATAATTGATCTTTACTATGATATTCCTCTTCATTCAGTGTGATCATAAAGACTCATCATGCAAAGTAACAGAATATTTTGGAGCAATATGTTTTCCATTGATTCATTGAAAGTTCTTTCTTTTTTCTTTTTCATCACTGGTGTTCCCTCTGAGATATACGTATAAATTTAAATTCAAATATCATGTGACAAAGTACTCTATGAAGGGACTTTGAGAGTATTACCTGAGGAGACAATGTAATCTGAAAGCAACGATTCGAAGTGCTCAGTCCACTTTCACTAGAGTGAATTTCTGGTATAATGAACCCACTAGAATCGATTAAACAATAGGATTAAGGTACATTAACAAAATTTTATAAAGCCACTTGAGAAGACTGAAGATAGTCAGTCACACAAACCTTTAAATTCGTCCATAAGAATGGCTTCCAATGCTTCAATTTCCATCTCTTGCTCCTGCTTATAGTCTGTCTCAAAAGTTTTTAGGAAAAAGGAAAAACATGATTACATTCAGACATCAACTAAACAATTGATATGATAGATAAATTAGTTATATTAAGTTCATCAAGTAAAACAAGAAAAAAGGTTTCTCATTAAAGACTCTGTGAATCATCAATTCAATGCAAAGAATTCAAATATTGTGTAATGTAGATAATCACTTCAAAAAGATTAGGAGCTTGAAACTGAGATTGGAAAGAATTCCTTCCGAATGTGTTTTTGAACCATTCCCGATTCAAGGACCAACCAGGGCGTCTTAGACTTCGTAACAGTCAATTAATCATTCAAAATGGATTCCAATTCCAGATCAGCACTCAAAAGAAAATATAGATAAAAATAAGAATTACTGCTTTATAGGCATTACGAGCTAATATCTTACAAAATTGACACGTCCCAAAAAAAAAAAAAACACAAACAAAAATTCGGATAAATCTATAGCTTCTGAATCACCATCTTCGTACAATTTTTAAAGATTTGAATTCAAACTTGCATCACAATCCAAATAAATACAGAGATAGGAAAAAATCTTAAACAATCCAGCCATTAAACTAAATATCCAGAAACCAATGAAATAACCACTACGGAGGATAGCTATAGCTGAAAAGATTCAATTTTTCTACACTGAAACTGAAAAGGATGGAAATTTGATAAAATAAAATAAAAATACCGGTCATGGCTGCTTAAATACGCCTGTTCTGCGATTTTTCTTCTCCTTCAAGATGAAAGTGGAAGAGGAAAACCTAAAGCGCTCAGGGAAAGACCTGCTGCGGTACCTTATGCAACTCTGGATCAAAAAAATAAAAAATTCAATCTGGACCGTCTAATATATTCTTGTAACGGTGGGAGTTTTTTTGGATTTTTTTAAAAAAAAGGAGTAATCCCATTTTCGACCATATATTCGGAGCCTGTTTGGTACGGCTTAAAATCCAATTAAAATTGAAAATATGGCCGTTATTGGGTCCCACCTGTCTAATAAAAGTCAACAATAACGGCTATTTTTTCAATTTTAATCTGATTTTAATCTCTACCAAACACCCTCTTAATGTCTTTATTATTCTTTTGCTTGATCTAATACT